>JAUDJI010000413.1:0-14263 GCA_037389245.1 Oryzias sinensis | reverse complement strand
AAGAAGTTATTTATTCCATGTTTGTCTTGAAGTTCCTGGGGAGTTATGAATCTTCTGTCAATAATTAAGTGCTCTAGTAACGTCACGCCCCCTGCTTGCCAAGATGGAAAGTGTATCATTTTTTGTTTATGAGGATGTCTGGGATGTTCCAGATGGGTGACATTTTGCATGGTTGAATTGGCGAGTTAGATATTTTTAGAAGTTCCCACCAGGCTGTTAAAGTAGCGTTTATATTGAATACTTTGGAAACAGGCCTGTTTTTTAACTGTTTGGCTAATAAACGGTAGATCTGACAGGTTGATTTTTCCAAATAACGCCTGTTCCAAGTCTAACGATGAGTTGGTTTCTGGATTATTTTTTAACCATTTTAAGATGTATTGTAATCTATTTGCCTGAAAATACTTGTGGAAGTTAGGTAATTCTGAGCCTCCACAGCCTTTTTGCAGATTTTAAAGTTTTTAGACTAATTCTTGCAGGTTTATTGTTCCATAAAAAGCTTGATATGGATGAGTCTAATGTTTTGAACCATTTTAGTGTCGGTTGTGTGGGAATCATTGAGAAGAGATAATTAACTTTGGGTAAGATTTTCATTTTAACTGTGGCTACTTTCCCCATAAGGGACAGAGGCAGGTTGGTCCAGCGTGTTAGATCGTCCTGTATGTTTTTCAGTAATGGGGTGTGGTTTAGGCAAGGCAAGGCAAGTTTATTTGTATAGCACAATTCGTACACAAAGTAATTCAAGGTGCTTCACAAAACAGAAAAATGCATTAAAATCACAATACATCATAGAAATAATCAACATAAAATTTACTTTAAAAGAAAAGAAAAAAAAAAAGATTTAAAAAGAAAGGAAGGAAAGAAAAGTGCAGATAGGACCTTTCAGTCATATACACGGCTAAACAGAAATGTTTTAAGTCTAGATTTGAACATGAACACAGAAGAGGCCTGTCTTACGCCTTCAGGGAGGCTGTTCCAGATTTTAGCTGCAGAATATTGAAACGCTGATTCCCCTTTTTTCGTTCTGACTCTGGGAATCAACAGGAGGCCGGCCCCTGAGGTCCTCAGAGTACGAGATGGTTCATATGGCACTAACATGTCAGAGATGTACTTTGGTGCTCGGCCATGGAGAGACTTGTAGACAAGCAGAGCTGCTTTGAAGTCTATTCTTTGAGGTACAGGGAGCCAGTGCAGAGACCTGAGAACAGGACTAATGTGATCATACTTCCTGGTTCTGGTCAGGACTCGAGCAGCAGCATTCTGGATGTACTGAAGCTGTTTTACAGCTCCTTTGGAGAGGCCGGTGAGCAGGCCGTTACAGTAGTCTAACCTACTGGAGACAAATGCATGGATAAGTATCTCCAGGTCTCGCTTTGAGATTATGTTTTTGATTTTGGCAATGTTTTCAGGTGGTAAAATGCCGCTGATGTTACTGACTTGATATGGCTGTTAAAGTTCAGGTCAGAGTCCATGATTACCCCTAGATTTCTGACTTGATTTGAGGGTTTAAGAGACAGAGAATGAAGGTAGCTGCTGACACTTTCTCTTTGTTTCTGTGGGCCAAAAACAATAATTCGGTCTTGTCTGAGTTTAGCTGGAGAAAGTTGTTCTGCATCCACGCACTGATCTGTTGGAGGCAGTGGTTGAGTGAATCCACCGGCCCATATTCACCTGCTGTTAGTGACACATAGATCTGAGTATCATCTGCATAGTTGTGATAAGGAATGTTATTACTGCGTATTAACTGCCCTAGTGGCAGCATGTAGAGGTTGAACAGAAGGGGTCCCAGGATCGATCCCTGGGGCACACCGCAATTCAAGCCCATGTAGTCTGAGACACAACTCCCAATTTCAACAAAATATTTCCTGTCTTCCAGATAAGACTTGAGCCAACTTAGGGCAGATCCAGAGATGCCAACCCAGTCTTGGAGTCTGTGCAAAAGGATCCCATGATCAACAGTATCAAAGGCAGCACTCAGGTCTAGCAGGATTAAGACAGAGACTTTTCCATCATCAGTGTTCAGGCGGATGTCATTGGTTACCTTGATAAGAGCAGTTTCTGTGCTATGATGGGGTCTAAAACCTGACTGGAAAACATCAAATGAATTGTTTAATAAGAGAAAGTCAGTGAGCTGTTGGTAGACAACTTTTTCAAGGACTTTTCCTAAAAATGGCAGATTAGAGATAGGTCTGAAATTATTCAGTACAGTGGGATCAAAACCGCTTTTCTTCAGGAGAGGTTCAATGACTGCAGTTTTTAAGGCCTCTGGAAATATTCCAGATTGAAGAGACATGTTAATTATTTGAGTAATTGATGGCACCACACTGTTCAGGACAGACTTTAGAAATCTAGTGGGTAACACATCAAGGCAGCATGTAGACGGGCTCAGACGGGTGATGGTCTCTTGGACAGTTTGGTCAGTGACAGGTATAAAGTGAGTCAGCTTAGAGTGAGTAGGTGGCCGTTGGATAGTTATATGTGTTGTGGAGTTGATGGCTTTTTTAATGCCCTGAACTTTGTCATTGAAAAATACAGCAAACTCATTACCTTTAGGTGTGCAAACCAGTTCTATTGGTAGCTGGGTTGGAGGGTTAGTTAATCTGTTAACTGTTGTGAACAGGATACGAGAGTTGCTGCTGCAACTTCCAATTATTTCAGAGAAGTACCTTTCCCTTGTTCTGCATAAGATCTGGTTCTAAGCGTACAACTCCCCCTTATACATTCCATGATGAACCTGGAGTTTTGACTTGCGCCACTTTCGCTCGGCTCTGCTGCACTGTTGTTTCTGTGCCCTGACTAAATCATCATTCCTCCAGGGAGCTTTCTGTCTATGTTTTCTCAATTTAACTTTCATAGGGGCAATGGCATCCAGAACATTCAAGATGCTAGAAGTAACAGAATTCAGCATTTCATCAACATTGGCACCAGAGACGTTTTCAGGGTTTATCATTTCTACAAACTGTGCCCTAGTGCTCTCATTTATTTGTCTCCTTTGGACAACTGCAGGGCCAGGCGGTGGTTTGGGAGCAACAGACAGGTCAAAGAATACACAGAAATGATCAGAGAGGGCGACATCAACCACACTGACATTGTAAATAATAACCCCCCTTGTGATGAGCAGGTCCAGAGTGTGCCCTCTGCTGTGGGTGGGGCAACTCACATGCTGAATTAGACCAAAGGTTTCAAGGACAGCATTGAGCTCTTTTGCATTTCTATCATTGACATTATCAACATGAACATTAAAATCACCTGTAATGACTAGACCATCAAAGTCTGTGCACACAACTGAGAGCATTTCAGTGAAATCATCAATAAAACTTTGGCTGTGCTGAGGAGGTTTGTACATGACTATGCAGAGTAAGGGAGGAGTTTGTTTTAGTTCAATCTTAAAGGACACATACTAAAATGATGAAAACACACCAAATGATAGTCTGCGGGTTGCAATATTATCTCTAAACAGTGCAGAAACGCCTCCACCCTTTTTATTTTCTCGTATTTCCGATTCATGTTTGTAGTTGGGGGGAGTTGATTCGATTAGAACTATGTTTCCTGTGTTTTTGTCAAGCCATGTTTCAGTTAAAAACATAAAATCAAGATTAAAAGAAGAGATAAGATTATTGATTAAAAATGATTTGTTGCATAAAGATCTGACATTGAGTGCAGCAAGTTTGAGCTAAGTTTCCTTGGGACTGGTCAAAACCTTCTTGCAAGGGATGTGAACTAGATTTCTTTGATTGGACAATCTAACTGCCCTTTTTTGCATTCTACGTGGTGCAACTACAGGTATAGCACCAGAAGGAAGCTGTTCATCACAGGGCCCCAGTTTGACATAACCTTTCCTAGGACACTGGGGGCCCGTTTCATCCTAGCTCTGGGGGATAGTACGTCTAGAGGCGCGCAGGGGAGGTTGAGTTGAGGGTAGTTTGGGTGATGGACCAGGAGGAGCGGGAGCTGGACGGGATTTGGGTGAACGACGGAGGGGGCGTGTTGGAGGGGGTTTGGATGAAGGCCGTGTTGGAGGGACTTTGGGTGAAGGATGAGGAGGGGGCGCTGGAGGGGTAGGAGAGCTCCTGTGCGGTGTGAGGCTCACAGGTGTTAGGGGAGCCATCTTTATTCCTGACTTAATGAGGCTATCAAAATGGCTAGGTAGGGCCATGGGTGAAAGTGGGGGGGACGAAAAGGAAAGTGATTCTTCACTGGGAGTAGATGTAGCAGGGGGCGCCCACAGCTGGTCAGATGGTGGAATTTCTGGGGCCAAATCTGGTGGTTGTTGTTGTGGTTCTGCAGCTGGGTCCTTAGCTGGCGGTAGTTGTTCTGGTGCTGGTGCAGGTTAGTCCTTAGATGGAGGTGGTTGCTGTAATGCTGGTGGAGCTGAGTCCTTAGATGGAGGTGGTTGTGGTGCTGGTGCTGCCGGATCCAAGTCTTTGACCGGTGGTGGTGGAGGTAGTTGTTGTTGCCGTTGTGCTGTGGTTCCTGGGACACTGGCTCGGTCCTTCCTTACTGCCTTTTCAGGGCCTTGGCCTCTATGCCCCAGAGCGTGGAGGAGGTTCTTCACTAACTCTCTTGCTCCACCTCTGTTCAGGTGTGGGCCTCTTCCCATGAATAGGTCCTTTCGCTTCCAGAATGTATTGAAGTTCTCAATGTAATGCAATCCTATGGAAGCACACTCTCTGGAGAGCCAATTGTTCAGCTGAAACAGACGGCTGAACTTGAGTGACACCCCATCGATGTTAGGAAGAGGTCCACTGATGAATGCTTCAACCTCTACTTTGTCAATCTCTTCAAATAACTTCATGAAGTCCTTTTTCAAACGTTCGGACTGTTCTTTTCTGATATCGACAGCACCTACATGGATGATTATTTGTTCCTCCTTGGTACAAGACTTTAGATAAGAGTCCTTTAATCACTGGAACAGTAGAACTTCGGCAACATAAAGTTTGCATTCTTCTGTGGCTGACTCCACTGATAGCGCCATCTCCAAGCAGCAGCGTATCTCTGACCTTGACGTTTGGCACAGATTTTCTTTCTGCTTGTGCTTTGTTGCCAACATTATGACTCCTTCTCTGTGGTCCAATTTCACTGTGTTCTTCAATATCACATTGTGTTAGGGGTAAAAATCTGTTTGTGAGCTTTATTTCGGATGTTTTGTCATCTTTACGCTTTGGCTTAACACAGAGTTCCTCCGCACAAAGTTTTGGAAAGGACACAACATCACTCAGGTCTATGTCACTGTTATTCTTCTCGTTTGTGGTAAGAGCAGGCTTCTTACCACCCGATGTTACTGGAAGGGTCTTGTGAAGTCCAGTCAGTCAGTTTCCAAAGTAAATATCCTTGTTTGTAGCTCTTTTATTTCTTGTTGGTAGATCCGACAGTGTTCACAGTGGGAGTTTGTTTTTCTTCCTCTTCCGGACATGTCGCTGGCTTGTCAAAAATATTGATTTGTATAGGTGGAAGTCACAAAAAAGGATGACCAGTCTGATATTCCAGGATTTGTGGAAGAAGTAAAATGATTAAAAATGATTAATTAAATGATTAAAAAGCAAATAAAGCAGGAAGCAGCAGGAGCAGGGAAAAAAGCGTCTGCACTCTTTTTCTGCACCAGTTCTGATAATTTGGGGGGAAAATAAATACCTAGATATTTAATATTGCCTGATTTGACTGGTATTGTGAGTCCTTGCTCCGCATTACTGTTCAGTGATAATGAAACAGATTTGTTCCAATTAATTGAGTAGTCTGATAGGCAGGAGAATTCATTAATAATTGTTACTGTTTCATTTACACAACGTAAGTTATTTGAAAACAGTAATATGTCATCCGCATAGAGACTAATTTTATGATGGCTGTGTTTAGTTTTAATTCCTTTAATGCTCTCGTTCTGTCTTATTGCTGCAGCTAGAGGCTCAATAAATATAGCAAAGAGAGAGGGGGAGAGTGGGCAACCCTGTCTAGTTCCTCTTCTGAGAAAAAATCTGTTGGAAGTGTGTTTATTAATTCTAATTGATGCATTGGGGTTGTGATATAATATTTTGATCCCATTGATGAATGATTCTCCAAACCCAAACCTATGGAGGGCAGCAATAAGGAACTTCCAGTTTACTCTGTCAAAAGCTTTTTCAGCATCCAGCGATAGTATGGTCATTTCCTGGTTTTTAATGGTGGCAAAGTCAATTATATTAACGAGTCTGCGGACATTGTCATCAGAATGTCTGCCTTTGATGAATCCCGTTTGATCCAGGTGAATTATGTTCGGGGTGATTTTTTCTATTCTCTGTGCTAGTGCTTTGCAGATACATTTACATCTGCATTGATTAAAGAAATGGGGCGATAGCTTGAAGGACTCGTGGGATCTTTGTCTGGTTTAAGGAGGAGATTATGTTGGCGGAGTTCATGTTAGGTGGCATTGATTGGTTTTCCTTGATAAATGTTACCTTTGCAAAAATCGTTGGTGCCAGTTGTTCCCAGAATTCTTTATAAAACTCTGCAGGAAAGCCATCAGCTCCTGGTGCTTTACCATTAGGCATAAGTAACAGAGCTTCATGAAGCTCAGACAGCGAGAGCGAAGAGTCTAAGTTTGTGAGTTGATCCTCATTTAACCTGGGTAGGTTTACATTACTAAGAAATGAGTCAATACTTTGCTCTGACGGATTGATCTGTGGTGTGTACAAGTTTTTATAAAAGTTTTCAAATGCGTTGTTAATTTTGACCGGGTCGTGAGTGACATCTCCTTTTTTGTCAATGATGGAAGTGATTGTTGATTTTTCTCTATTAATTTTAAGCTGGTTAGCTAGAAATTTGCCAGATTTATTTGAGTTTTCAAATCTTTCAAGTTGTAGCCTTTGTACTTGAAATTGTGTTCGTTTATTGATGATGTCATTAAACTGCAGCTTTAAAATATTCAGGTCGCCCAGAATGTGTTCCAGTGCAGAAGCAGCATAAGTCTCCAGAGTTTTTATTTTATTTTCTAGTTCTAATAAATCTGCTTTCTCTTTGCGTTTTTTTATGCATTGAATAAGAAATGATTTTCCCTCTCATGACTGCTTTTGCTGTTTCCCAAAGATATGGTGAGATGTCTGGCATATTGTTGAATTCTAAGAAGGTTGCCCACTCTTATTTAAAGAATTAAATAAATTTTTGGTCCTTTAAAAGAGACGTATTTATCCTCCAGGTCGTACCAGAGGGTGTGGATATTTCCCTTGAAATATTTACAGAAACTGGTGCATGATCACTGATAATTATTGGGTGAATGTTGGAACTTTGAATATATTTTAAGAGGGAGTTACTAATTAATAAATAGTCTAAACGGGAGTGTGAATGGTGAACTGGAGAGAAAAAGGTGAATCCCTTAGTGTTTGGATGACATGAGCGCCAAGCGTCGCAGAGACCCAGATCATTCATGTCCTGCTTTAGAATACTTGCAGACCTCCGTATGCGTTGGTTTGCTGCTGTGCTGAGTCTGTCAAGTTCAGGGTCCAAAACAAGGTTGACGTCTCCTCCTATAATGATTGTGGAGTCAGAGTGAACTGAGAGTGAGGTGAAGAATCTGTGAAAGAAGGAAGAGTCGTCAACATTTGGGCCATAGATACTGGCTATGCAATAGTCCTTATTCTGAATGGATATATTAATGATTACAAATCTGCCTTCTGGGTCAGTAACTGTATCCTTATGAGTAAAATTAAGGTTTTTAGTAATCAAAACAGCAACTCATCTTTGTTTGGAGTTGTAACTAGCAGAATACATAACTGTAAATTGTAAACCGCACAGGAGATGCCTCAATGAATTAGATAAATGGGTCTCCTGCAGTAAAGCTATATCTGCTTTAAGATCATCCAGGTGATTTAACACTTTCAATCTCTTTGGCTCAGAGCCAAGCCCACGCACATTCCAGCTAACGATGTTAAGACTGTTCATATCTGCTCTGACTAAAAAGGTGTAAAGCTAAGTAATGCGTGTGTGCCCGTCCGTGTGCGCGTGCCCGCATTGCAAACCCGCTGCACAGAGAAGCGCTGTGCATGTGTGCGCGTGAATGTTTTCTGGCTATGGGAGCTGTGTGTTGCGTGCGTCCTATGAGAGCCTGTGTGAGGTGTTTGCACCGTGGCGTGTGTGTGCGGGATCTCATGTGCACGTCCGTGTGTGCGCTTGTGTGCGCTCGCGCCCGTTCAGTGCGTAAATAAATACTTACCGAGGATGTGTTGCTTTTCGGTGATTTACATATGAGGAGAGGGGAGAGGGGGGGACCAAGGAAAAGATAGAAAACAAGAGAAGAAAGAGAAATGTCATGATCAGATCCAGATGCTGCAACCCGGAAGGAAGAGGCAGGTAGGTGGAAAGGTAAGTAACTGGTTTTATGTTGAAGGAGCCAGCGGATCCAGGAGGAGAGAGCGGCGTGGAGCTTGACAGCGGCTCGTAGACCAAGGTGAGCACGGAGATCTGTCCAGCGGCGTGACCAGAGCTCACGGCAGTGGCGTGAATGGAGTTCTTGACGGTGGTGTGGCTGGAGTTTTTGAGGAGCGTGAGGGATTCAGCTTCTGCTCGCGGCAGATGAGGACTCGGGTGACTCTCATGGAAAAGGCAGACCATCAGGTTTAACGGACTGTCGAAGAATGCTTGAGGTGAGTCTCCTTAAGTAGCAGGTGCGTGGATGAGGTGATGAGTCACAGCTGAGAGTCTGGAGCAAAGCTGGGAGGGGGAGGAGTCTGACAGGCCATCATGACAAGTAAACAAAAACATCAAAACAATAACAGAGACATGAGTGGGAGGTGGAGAAAAATGACTGTTTTCCTGAGATCGAGGTGTGGATTATTGATGATCCGGTTTTCCATTCATTGAAGTTAGTTTGACGGGTTTTTTCTGGGCAGCGCAAATGTTCTCAGCGCGGATCTGAAAGCCTTCAGCACAGCCAGGGGGTAATCTCCGGGTCCCGGAACAGCCGCCCATCGACATATAATTTTTCAACAGCCATAATCGCTCTAGAACCAGCAGTAAGATGCTTCTTTCTCAGCTGGAACAGGATCTTCCTTCTACGGAGGATTTCTGCCAGGAACTATTTGTTTACGCTGAAGTGCGTTCCTTTCAGCTCCCGTCAGTGGCCCTTCACCAGCTCCTTCTGTTTAAATTGTTCGAATTTGGCCACAATAGGACGCGGGCTCAGATTGTCGGACCTTCTTCCTCCGAGGCGGTGAACCCTGTGGAAGGAGATCTTCTGCACCTCCCTCTTGGGGAGCTTCAGGATGACCTCCATGAAGGACTTCACAGTGGCCTCTGGGTCTTCCCCTGCTTCTTCTGGAATACCCGAGATCACTAGGTAGTCCCTTATGCTCCTGGACTGAAGATCCAGGAGGGTTTCCTTGATGGATCTGTTCTCCTCGCTGCCCAGGATCTTCACAGTCTCTCTGAGGGCCTGGTTCTCCGCTGCTAGCTCCCGCACCTGTTGTTGGCTGAACTCCAGAGAGTCTCGCAGGCCTTTTTATCAATTGAATCAAGGATGTTGCTCACGCTGCTGCCTGGAGAGGAGGCAGCCCCCGGGGAGTCTTCAGGGCGTCCACTCTTGGAGGAGGGGGTGGTGGTGTTGGGTTTCACCATGACGCAGGTATAACACTCGTCAATGAATATCTCCAGGTCCTCCAGGCTGACAAATGCATAATAATCTTATCAGGTTATGTTAGTTGCTAGGATTATTTTAATATGGCGGAATATTGAAACAAGATCGAAAATGTTTGTACAACTGCTTACGTGCCGCCAAGTTGACTCACCACGCTCGTCTCGTTGGGTCTCGCGATACTACAGCATCACCTGACTCCTTCTGCACGTCTGTGCTGCTGTCCCTTCACTCCCCATGCCCATGGTTGTGAACTTCTGATGAGTTTATACAGCTTCTCAGGACTACATAGCAACATGTCCGCCTTCTGCGGTCTTACTCCTGACGCACCGCGGACAAACTTTTTTTCTTCGGACCACCAGCTGCCTTTGCATACACCTTCAATTCAGATGAAATGATTAGATCAGAATTTTTGTGAATTTACTTTGTTTCAGTCCAGAGAAACGTTTGGATCCAGAACAGAGACCAGGAGCTGAGATGTGGAGACTAAAGAGGAAAGATCAACATGAAGCGTCATCTTCTCTGAATCTTCCTCACAAACAGAAGCTCAGTGTGAGGAAGAGAAGCCGCCAGGTCAGAGGTCATGTGATCACTTTGTGTTATATTTTTATATGAAAAGCGCTTTATAAATAAAGTTTGATTTGATTTGATCAAATCCTGTAGAAGTATTCAGGAGAAAGGCTGAAGCTGATTGGTCCAATGCAGAAATCTCAGCAGAACAACACAACATGAGGAAGTGATGAGTTCTTAAAGCAAAGCAGAAGAGGAAGAAGCAGAATCTCTGATCTGAGCTGCAGCTGCTTCACACGGTGAGAAAAGACGAATCTAAAGACCTTTATGGAAAATCGACTTTCTTTCTTTGTTGAACTTTGTCTTCACTAACTTGACTGTTTGTCTCTGAATGTTTAGAGAAGATCTTCTTCTTTATCTACAAACTCTCAACACTGCTGTTTAAAGATTTGATCTCATTACTGATCAACAACTGAGGATCAATTCTCACTTATTGATCAGTTTCTGTTTGACTAATTTATGAAGAAAATAGAAACAAATTAATGTTTTTATTGTAGATTTTCACAGAATAAACTGTTGATGTTTACAGAAGTGAAAATGCTGACTCATCAAAGAGGTTCAGATCAGCTGACTGCTGCTTCCTGTCAGAACTTTCCAGAACCAGACAGAAGAAAGAGTTTCTGTCAGAAACACAAACCATAATAAAGTTCTGGAGGTCAAAGGTTTCAGTTCTGACTCCAAACCTTCCTGTTCTATATGGTGTCAATATAGTGCCTAAAGAATTGTGCATCAAAACCTCAAATTTGAGAATCAAAATGCATAAATTGAGAATCAAAACCTATAATTTGCAACCAAAATCTATAACACAAAGCACAATCATATTTCTGTTTCTGATTTGTATTTTTACCATTCTGAAATCCTGTTTTTGAGTTGCGCTTTTATTTTTTGCAGTTTTGATTCTAAAATCTGTCGACACGCAAAAACAGTGACATGTCAGTCAAGGGGAGGGGAGGCGGTACATCCCCACATCCAGAAGCTCATTGGCTGCCGAATAACACAGAGTCTTACGTCAACAGACCAGTTTAGAATGTGCCGGCAAGTGTTTCATGTTTTTCAAATCTTTTACTATATTAAACTATCAAACGTGTACTTTATGTAACCAGAGGATGCCAGCACAGTCAGATGAGGAGCTCTATCAGTAGCTGCTCAGGGCTCGAGACTAACTTTTTTCACTAGGAGCACTGTGGCCCCCAACTGAAAATTTTAGGGGCACAACCAGCAAATTTAGGGGCGCATAACGTAAATCAACATGCTAACCAAATCTACTAATTTCCACTGTACTATTAATAAATACTTTAATCATAGATGCAGAAATTACAATGTGCTGTTTCTAATTTAGTGTCACATTTTATTCTGCACTTTTGAAAATGCAACAACAGGTAAACTGACAGCAGCATCGCTGTCATGACAGTACAAATAGTAAAGAAAACACCATACATTTAGAATAAAAAGGTTTTTAGTAACAAAGTGATTACCGTAGTAACCTTTTGTTCATTTCACAGATACAAACAATACTTAAATGTACATAAACATAAGGGGATGGAAATTCATGTTGGCGACACCAAATAGGTGCACCCAAGATGCACAATAAGCGTGTTTGAGATCAGGGGTCGGCAACCTTTTTTACTCAAAGAGCCATTTGGGACCGCCCCTAATGAAAAAAAAAAGCACCCGGAGCCACAACCCGTTTTGACATCATTATATATATTATGCATGTATATATTATATCAAGGGTGCTCATTACGTCGATCGCGATTGATTTTCAAGGACATGAGTGTAGATCACGGGCCAGAAAAGATAAAAAAATAAAAGTACTTCTTTCTTTTCATCGTCATGTTTATTAGTTACATGTTTATTAGTAACATTATTGTTTATGTACTGATGATTAAAAACTACACAGTGATTTTACATAAAGATACTTTTGTATTAACAGATGAGGCGTTTTATTACAAAGACAGAAAGCAGCAACCATCGTATTCATGCTCTGCTGTAAACGGTGCAATGCGGGCAGCGTGGCATATTGTGAGGCATTTGGCGCTGCTGGCTCCGTATTTTTGAACCTTTCGCTGAGCGATGACTTCTCTTTTTCTCTCGTCTTTCCGACCGTGGTCAGAAGCGCAGGGGAGATTTCCTCCAGGGCCGAAGGCAATTCTCCTTCGGGGTTCACTTCCCTGTTCGAACCCTCAACCTTCAGAGCGGATTAAAAATGACTCCAGAACAGTTATTCTGGGAACGACGACTACTCTTAATTTAGTGCTCCGTCCTCCGAACACACAATATATTTCACGCACACACCTCCGCTCCGTGCTCACACCCCCATCTCCACCTGCACGCCCCCCCATTCTCTCTCGTGGCACGCGCGCCGCTCAGCACACACACACAACAGTATAAAGGCCTCGCAGTTTCCTTGATGAGCTCGTATTTATCGGACGAGAACTGCAGAGCTTATAGCAGGAGGAGAAACGCGGGGCGGCTTTAATAAACTCCGGTTGCTGGACTTCTACCGGGGACGTGATGTGTTGCGGGGAGAAAAAGCCTCTCTGAAGACAGAGAGCCTGCGCTCAGTGAATTTAAACTCGCGTCTGCAGTGACGTATGTGTCAGAGGATGTCCGATTGGCCATTCTGCATGTCAATCAAGTCCCGTACTTTTCGGTGAGGATTTTGATTGGCTGGTGGATTTTCAAGAAGCACTCTCTTCCCCTTCAATCTCCCCCACGTTCCCGAAGATGACCGGTCGATCGCGACCAACGCAACGAGCTCCCCTGCTCTGAAACACACATCACCGCACACGCGAGTCCAAAACACCGGCGCAAACTCTCCGTCACCAGAAAGCCGCTCCCCGCTCCGCGCCACGCCAAACCCCCGGCAGAAAATCACTCCAGACCCGGACTGTTTATTGAAGCCGCCCCGCGTGTCTCCTCCTGCTATCAGCTCCGCAGCCCTCGCCGACAAACACGAGCCACCAAGGAAGCTGTTTTTTACGTGGCACAAGGCACGGAGCCAGCAGCACCTTTGAAATGCCATGAAAAATGAACAAACTAAAATAAATTTGAATTTTTATAAAATGCTCATTATTTTCCAAAGTCACAGGGAGCCACAACAGAAGGATGAAAGAGCCACATGTGGCTCCGAAACCATGGGTTGCCGACCCATGACCCAGATGGACAAAACGTTGCACAGATCACCTGGTGTGAGACATATATTTTTGTTTGTGCTCCAACATCACCTGTCAATCATCACAGAAATATCACGAGAAAGGGGTGGGAGCAAGGCGCCAACCTACGCCAACGCAGCTGGAAATGTAGAGCTACACTGACTGAAAGCTTCCCTGATGACTTCAAAACAATGCATTATGGGAAATATGTCCTGATGGTTTTTGTACTTGAGTGATCAATTAAAATAATTTAAAATACCAATTGATTAAAAAAAAAAGGCTACATACATTACAAAACATTGAAATAATTATAAAAGATATAATATCATAGATCACTGATCTTGCTAAGGAGGAGAGGCATGCTAAAACTAGATTGAATGTTAAGGACAACTCCAACTACCTGTTCTCCAAGGAACAATAAACCTGCAAGAATTAGTCTAAAAACTTTAAAATCTGCAAAAAGCTGTGGAGGATTAGAATTACCTAACTTCCACAATTACTTTCTTGCAAATAGATTACAATACATCTTAAAATGGTTAAAAAATAATCCAGAAACCAACTCATGGTTAGACTTGGAACAAGCGTTATGTGGAAAGATCAACCTGTCAGATGTTCCATTTATTAGCCAAATAGTTAAAAAACATGATTGTTTCAAAAGTATTAATATAAATGCCACTTTAACAGCCTGGTGGGAATTTCTCAAAATATCAAAATCATCAATTCAACCGTGTAAAATGACACCCATCTGGAACAACCCAGACATCATCATAAACAAAAAAATTATCCACTTCCCAGCTTGGCAAGCAGGGGGCATAAAACAACTAGAGCACATAATTATTGATAGAAGATTCATAACTCCCCAGGAACTTCAAGACAAACGTGGAATATATAACTTCTTGGAATATCAGCAACTTAAATCAATTATTACTAAAAAGTTTAAATACAG
>JAUDJI010000412.1:0-14272 GCA_037389245.1 Oryzias sinensis | reverse complement strand
TAATAATGGAACTACAGCTAATGTTTAGATGTCAATAATAATGGAACTACAGCTAATGTTTAGATGTCAATAATAATGGAACTACAGCTAATGTTTAGATGTCAATAATAATGTAACTACAGCTAATGTTTAGATGTCAATAATACTACTGTGTAGTCAGAAGTACGTACGGTAGTTTTGTTTTGTGTGCTCCACAGAGCAGTTCACTGTTGCAGGGAATGAGGCGGCTGGTGGCCAGTGATACTTGATGAGGACGGCTGTCATCCAGAGACATTTACACATCATCCAATCAGAGCTGCTGGGCCACCGATCGACTGTGGCCGCCCAACTGTTGCCCCATTTTGTAATGGCGTCTGTCCCGCCTGACAGACTGACGCCAGACTGCCCAACTACTCCTGGCTGCAGTGTGCAGACAGAGGCGTGGCTCAATGTGGGCGGGGTTAAATGTGTTGGGCTCCACCCACTGTATGTGATTCTTCAATTACCATATTTTTAATTTGCATTTTATAAGTTTCCACGTGCAATAATGCCACATACCAGTGTTTGATATAGATGATTAAATGAAGGCTCACCATGTCCATTTTTTAATTTAGGAAAAGATCTATGAGGCCAGAACAGTCTCATAATTCAGAAATGCACACACTTCAATTCACAAATGTCATTTTATGCAAATGTGCTAAATAAATTTGGAAATGCACATGGTGTGTTTCACAAATGCACACCCTGTGTTTCACAAACACACACATTGTGTTTCACAAATGCACACTAAATGTTTTACAAATACACAATAAGTGTTTCTCACAAATGTGCACACTGTGTTTCACAAAAACATTTTAGAAATTCACAATAAATGTATCAGAAATGCACAGTAGGTGCTTCACAAACATGATTTTTAGTTACACATGTGATGTGAAATCACAGATCATTGGAATTGCAGGATGTGCATTCAAAATCCCGTTCTCGTTTGTGAATCTCTCCGTGTGTGTGAGAGATTTTTCTACGTGAATATTGAGACTCATCTGACGGAGCAGGCTGACTAATGTCACCATTGGCTAGTAAATCTGTCAATCAAACTCATCAGCAAAGCAGGCTGGTTCGCTTTTAGCCAATCGAATGGTCCCTTACACTTTCTCCTCACTCTCAAACTGACGATGGAGGGAGCTGTTCAGCACAGCAGTTGAGAGGAAGCGGGCGGCAAACATGGCGGAGAGGTCTTCCGAACGGGATCAGTCTCGGCCCGTAAGTAGTGCATTTATTTGATCATTCCCTCGTTGTACGTCCTGTAATGTTATTGAATACTAAGTTGAAGCGGTCTCCTTAGCCAAGTGACATGTGTGAATGCTTTATGAACACTTCAGCCGAGTCGTTCTTAACATGATTCAGATGGAACTAAGGGAAAAAACATGCCGGATTTACAGCAGCACAGAAAGTTTAATAAAAAGTATTGATTTGGAGACGGGGATTTGTTTAAACACTGATTCTAACTAGCTAACTAGCTAGTTAGCTGTTCCGTGTGCTGCCTTTATGTAAACGCGATCCGGGTTAAAGTTAGACACAGTCTTTTCACAACCCAGATTTTAAGACGGGGTGGATATGTGTAACAAAGTTAATTCATATGACATTCATGAAAACGGCATTTTTTAAATATAACAGACGTGAATACACTGTTGAATGAAAGAAGCGTCATTAAGTTTCTAACGTTAGAACCCGTATTGTGCTGAAAAGCCCTGTGAGATTGTGTCAGAGTGACAGCCACTAAATTCCCTGTATCTTTACTTCCAATGACGTAATGACAAGAATCTCAAACATTATGTTTTTGGGCTGTTTTGTAGTCGATAAGTAGTCACAGAAAGGGCGGATGGGAGAAATATGCTGTCAACAGTGATTAAAGTAGAAGTTACTGTAAGTATTACACACAGGCTTCCTGTGATCAGTGTCTTGTCTCTGATTTTTTTTAAAGCTGTCCTTTACTACAAGCTCAAGTTATCATAGCAAGAGTGTTTTAAAAAATTACCCTTTCTAATATTTGAAAATTATTTAATTTAATCTCAGACAGCTAAATGATCTAATCCATGTTTGTCGTGTTTTTATTTATTCTCTAGGAATTGCTGAAGCGTGACATCCTAAATACATTTCTATTCTATTCTATTTCACATTTTATCATCCTATTGTATTACTGTTTTACCTATCAATTGGGAATTTAGCATGTTTGCCCCTGTAAATATCTGTCAGTTGAAAGTATTTGTACTTGTATTCCATAGATCTTGTACCTGAAGATGGCAGACAACAACTGTGCAGACTTGGCCTTCTTCAGTGACGCTGTGAACGTGTATGGCTTACCTCTGAGGTATTCATGTTATTCATAAAGAAATCTTTTATTCACACATCAGGCAGTATAAGCACTTGGTTATTTGTACAAAAATAAAATAACTTTTAGACTCCTCTGAAAACAAAGGAAGCTCTAAAACTCTTTCCCCTCATGAACAACATTTTACCCCCCTTTACAGTCTCTCTCGCCTCAATTTTCCCCCAGTGATACATGTAACCCACTCCTGCAATTTATCCAACCTAGAAATTCTACTTATTGGCAACGTACATAAGAACATTAAATTTTAAATTGATGTGTACCGTATTGGCAATGCATTTGTAATGATGTGTTTGACACATGATTTTCATGTTTTTGTCAGGGTGAGAGGAGATCATGGAGGAGAACATGTGGGCATAGCCGAGTTAATGCTCACAGTACGTAGAACTGACACCAACAGCTTCATTGTGGGAAAAGTGTACACACAATCAACGGTGAGTTAAACCTAGTTTTAGACGCTTTGATATATACATAAAAGTAAATGATGTATTAAAAATAAATCTGACAATATAATATTTCTTTTTGCTTTTTTCCAAATACAGGATTGAGCCCCTCTGGTGTGATGTCTTCATGAATGTTACTGGTTTATATTACAACATCCTGCACTCTCCTGAGGACCAAGACTTGCTCAATATCAGTAACATCACGGATTCTGCTGCCATTACATTTTCCTTCCACGCATCCAGGCCAGTTTGGATGTCTTTAGTGACGCGTGGGACAGCCATCCAATCAGGACGGAGCAAAGCATGACACCAAATCAGCTGTGGCAGTTGGGCTTGACCCAGAACCCTGTTTCTGATCCCTGGGTAAGTGCTTTATTTCAGTGTTTTTCAACCTTTGTTCACTTGTTCCACGGTCTGACACCGGACTCTGTGGAAAGCTCCACCGCTAAAGACGAGCTTTAGCTGGTATTTATGTTAGAACTGAGCGACTTTATCAGCAGAATTAAGAACAAGGAAGTGAAGACTTTAACCACTTCTGATTGGTCAGACTGATGACATGTGATTAAGCCTTCAAGAATGATTGGCGGAGACAGTTAAAGGGGCGGGACTTTTCCTTACACAGTTATATCTGCAGCTAAATCTTATCAAAATGTATTTTATAGAATTAAATAAACACAAAGAAAGTCATTTTAAGATCTTTCAGTGCCTGTTTGGATGAACAAAGAGCTGATTTCCTGGAGATGGGAAATGTTTTAGATCAGCATGGCTCCAGACTAACTTTTTTCACTAGGAGCACTGTGGCCCCTAACTTAAAATTTTAGGGGCACAACCAGAAAATTTAGGGGCGCATACCGTAAATCAACATGCTAACCAAATCTACTCATTTCCACTGTATTACGAATAAATACTTTAATAATAGATGCAGAAATTACAATGTGCTGTTTCTAATTCAGTGTCACATTTTATTCTGTACTTTTGAAGATGCAACAACAGGTAAACTGACAGCAGCATCGCTGTCATGACAGTAAAAATAGTAAAGAAAACTGATGGAAATTTATCTTTGTGACACCAAATAGGTGCAGCCAAGATGAACAATAAGCGTGTTTGAGATCACCCAGGTGGACTCAACGCTGCACAGATCACCTGGTGTGAGATGTATATTTTTGTTTTTGCTCCAACATCACCTGTCAATCATCACAAAAATATTGCGAGAAAGGGGCGGGAGCAAGGGGCAAACCTACCCGGACACAGCTGAAAACTGAACTGACTGAAAGCTGCCCTACAGACTACAAAACAATGCATTATGGGACATGTGTCCTGATGGTTTTTGTAGTTGAGTGATTAATTAAAATAATTTAAAATACCAATTCATTAAAAAAGGCTACATGCATTACAAAACATTAAAATAATCATAAAATAAATATATAATAACACAGATCACACTAAGGGGGAGAGGAATATTAAAACTAAATTGAATGTTAAGGAGAGTGCAGATTCGCCTTTATCTCACAGCCCCCCCCCCCCCCCCCCGGCCTGGTCTCCCCAACGATCCAGGCGAGGTGCCGGTTCATCTCAAACACGTCTATCGTTGCATTTTCCCCACGTATTTTCAGTGTGTCTAAAACTAATGTTGTTTTTGCTCGCACGTGTTTAAAGTTCAAGCCCCGTTAGCTGTCACGCACGTGCGTGGGGGACATTTATTCTCCTCAGCTGACCCGGCTCCCGCGGGAGCGGTGTGCTGCCGTAACAGCCGTGCATAACCGTTTGATGCGCCGCCGAAACCGGAACCAAAACCTAAACCTTCCTCCGGTTATGTGAGACCCAGAGAAAAGTTCAGCACGGACTGCATGTATTCAGAAAATTACGAGTGAATAGATACGTTCTAGAAAGGAAAGTAAGGAACTCCTTAATGTGGTCCGGGGAGGGAGGGGGCTGTCAGGTGTCCTGCTTTCAAGCCCTGTCATTGTCCCGCCCCCAACAGTCATTTACTCCACTGTGACTGGTTGGTCATCTCCGCGCACGACAATGAAAAAGTGTCATTCATTAAAACTGGCGGGCTGCAGTAACATTACATTTTCATTTAAGGCGGGGGCCGGAATATATCATCTTGGGGGCCGCAAATAGCCCGCGGGCCGCGAGTTTGAGACCCCTGCTGTAGAGGGCTGCATTGGGATCGGGTCCCGCCGGGTCCCGCGGGACCCAACCCAAATCTCGCGGGATTGGGCGGTTTGAAGTGTGCTGCGGGCGGGAGCGGGCGGCAAAAAATAAACCCTGCGGGATCAGTGCTGGCATGAATATCTCATGAATATATAATAGTGGACTACGTTAGGCTGAGCAGCTGTTGGTTTCTTATGTACTGAAGCTCCGTGAAGGCACCAGGTAGAGACGCACAATGGGCTCTGTCATATAACCTGATGTTGGGGGTGCGCCCCGCCCCGCCTCTTAATAAGAGCGCGCTTCAGGCCGTCTGTCTGCGCGCGCACACATGCACACTTTTAACCGAACAGGATTTGTGAAAATATATTTAATATTTAAGTTGTACATTACACAAGAGGAATGAATGAAGAGGAATCAAAAGATGAGGCTGGAGGTCATGAATCTCTTTAATAATATCCATATAAATACGTGTTTTTTTTCCTGCGGGACGGGGGACGATACAAAATCAATGCATCTCTATTACTGTGCGGGACTAAATTCTCTGAGTTTTGCGGGTGCGGGCGGGAGTGGACATACATATTGCGGGAGCGGGCGGGATTGGTCAAAAATTCAGCGGGCGCGGGCGGGAGCGGGATGAAGAAAATAGTCCCGCGCAGGGCTCTACCCTGCTGTACACTGTGGCACTGGTACACTAGCCGCAGGTCGGAAGAATGAATCAATAGTTCACTTACTCATAGCTCAGACGCACATATCAGGTTGTGACTATATTTGTCTCCGTTTCCTTGCCACAGATGTTAACGCTCGCGCGAATATCTCTAGGCCCCGCCCCCTCCACATATTTTAGCCACTTACAGTGACTTATTCTTCTCAAACGCAGTGGCCGCCTCACAGACGGGCATCACGCGAGAGTGTGTGCTCGCGTTTCATGAGTATGTGCGCGAGTGTGTGTGTCTGCCTGCGTGCGTGTGCGCTCGCGTCTCAGATTATTTCATTGATCATTGACGCGCCCCTTCCACATTTAATGTATAAAAAATACGTTGGGTTGGGGAGGCAAATCTACTGGTCGCACATGTGCGACTGGATGTAAAATTCAGTCGCACACTCTCAAATTTTGGTCGCAAAATGCGAGCAATTGGTCGCAGTCTGGAGCCCTGATCAGTGAAGTAGGGCAATTCCCCACAGCACACTTGACCATCTCCCACGGCACACTAGTGTGCCGCGGCACACACACTGGTTGAAAAACACTGCTTTATTTAATCTCACTGTACTGGACAACTGATTTGTGTGCAGTTCGACTAAAGTGGAAAGTATCAACAACAGTGTAATGAAATCACAACGACTACAAGGAATTTTCATCAAAAATGAATGAAAAGTATTATTGTTGTGTGGTGCAAACAATTTCCCCAAATTGTTTGGTTTTTAAATCAAGTAGGAAGAATAGCACATCTGCAAGTTCAAAATGCATCACAATGCATGGCATTATGAGCCATCAGCTGTACTAATCTCACTACTTTGTTAAGGATCACTTATTTACAAATTAATAACAGTTATGGAGATATGAGGTCTGCTTGCCAGAAACAATATAAGTAATAATTAGTAGGTCTCTGTTCCTACATAATCTAAAACATTAAAAAAACAGTCCTGTTCATAAACAGTATCTTTTTTTTTGTCAGGGTATGCTGGTTCCAGAGATTGAATGGGAGGAGAGTGGATCCATGACTGAACCTCATCCTGGGATCAATGTCCCGGTATTGGACAGTCCTCTTTTGGGTCCACAAATGTTGGAACTGCAAGACGACATCAATCCATTGCAGAATTCAGACCGTTTGGGAGTGGACCTACATCTTTACTGTCCCGTTTGTTTAGAACTTAATTTAGGCGACATAATTACATACAGAAGGAGAGAGACTGAGGGGAGGAAGACAAAGTTCAAATAAATACTGCTGTATTGTTCAAGGGACTTCATTATATGTAAGGATGTTATGAAATGAGTTCCAGTTTAAATAAAATTCAAATCAGTAGAGATCCCACATTTGCTTAAATTTTGATGTTTGAATCTGTCCATGTTTTCACTGAATTTTACTCTGCAATAAAGGGTAAATGTTTGCACTTTATTGTTCTATGATCATCTTTTGTTGTGTAGTATTTAACCAGCTATAAAACCCAGAGAGATGAGGATCTTTTTTGCTAGGGTGACCTGGCCAAGAGGTGTATATGTATATGGTTACAATATAAAATCAATGACATTTGAGTTATTAAAAAAATAAAATTAAGGTCCAGCAAAGTGACTTGGGGCTGAGCAGGGGAGGTGTATTGGGTATCTGTGATTGACAGTGAGATGAACTCGAGGTAATGTAGTCCCACTGCGTGGTACGGAGCAAAGTGATGCCAGTTTCTCCACAGAACCTTCTGTGGAAGTTAAAGATTTTTCTCCTCCACCTTCAGATGATCAAGACCGAAGGGAACCGTGTCTGAGTGTTGAAATGACGCTAGCATGAAAGCAAAGAGAATAACGTACAAACAATCCCGAGTGAAACGTCATTGTAAATCTCATCACCAGGACAGAGTTCTCTGGATTCAATGTCAACTGCATTCAACCACTGTTGCCTTGCTCCCAGGTCCACTGAAAAGTTGCGCAAGCCAGTAAATTTTGACAACCGAAGGCAAACAAACCGACAAGCCATGCTAAAGCTAACACCCAACGACCGACTGGTACAGAATCAAACATGGGCGGGGCTTTTGACACCTGCAGAAAGTGTAAGGGGCCATTCGATTGACTAAAAGCAAACCCGTCTGCTTTGCTGATGGGTTTGATTGACAGATTCACTAGCCAATGGTGACATTAGTCAGCCTGCTCCGTCAGATGAGTCTCAATATTCACCGTAGAAAAATCTCTCACACACACGGAGAGATTCACAAACGAGAACGGGATTTTGAATGCACATCCTGCAATTCCAATGATCTGTGAGTTCACATCACATGTGTAACTAAAAATCATGTTTGTGAAGCACTTACTGTGCATTTCTGATACATTTATTTGTGAATTTATAAAAAATTTTTGTGAAAAACAGTGTGCACATTTGTGAGAAACACTTATTGTGCATTTGTAAAACATTCAGTGTGCATGTGTGAAACACAATGTGTGTGTTTCCAAATTTATTTAGCACATTTGCAAAAAATGACATTTGTGACTTGGAGTGTGTGCAATTCTGAATTATGAGACTGTTCTGGCCTCATAAAGATTTGATCTACTATTTTAGGATCTGTGCACTTCTGCTTTAACAGTTCAAACAGTTCTTTTTATCTTTGGCTACAAACTGTGATGTGTCTCTGGTACCAAACGGCTCTTATCTCATAGAATTATGTCTCATATTTTACACCACTGCTGTTTTTTTCTGTATTTCCTGTTTCTGCTCAGTGGATGAACACACCACCCTCCTCTTCCTCAGCACGTTCACAGCTGCAGCAGCTCAATGATCAGGCTGTCAATCATGTTATCAATAAACCCTGGAGATGATCACAGTCAGGCAAATCCAACAACATCAGTCTGAACTAAACGCTCCATTGAGGAAACGACTGGAGACAGAATGGCTTTGAAAGAGAACAAGAACCAACTTCTTCCTGGAAACCATTTTGAACTGTCCTTCACTCTCTCACTTCTTTATTGGTCAATAGCTGTTGGTGCTGAGCGGGGGAGGGGCAGTGAAAGCTGAATGGAACAGAGCGCCAAGTGCAACAAAAGACTGGAAGAGACAACATCAACACAAAAACCTACAGAGACACTGGAAAGAGAAGCTAAATGCAGAAAAACTTCACTTTAACTGATGATGTGAAAAGAGAATCTAGAGTCTGCAAGAAAACAATTCCATGATCTAGAACCGGATCAGAACCAACCTGGACCTGAGAACTGAGAGAATCTTCTCCTGAACAGAGCAGATCATTACTGACTGAAGAAACCAGATCAGCTTCTCAAAGATGAGACACTTAGTGTTTCTGAATGTCAACCTTTACTGTGACCATCAATCACACACAGTGGGCGGGACTTAACGCCTTTAACTCCGCCCACATAGAGGCACGCCTCCCTCTGCAGACTGCAGCCAGGAGCTTCTGGGACTGCAGCCGTCTATATTCATAACCACGCCAAAGACTTTCAGAAAAATGAGGCTGCAGCAGCTGATCTAGAAGATTCTGCTGATGCCCCCCCCCCCCCATCACAGTTTTCTCTGTGACCGTAGCTGGAATGTTTCCTGACAGTGAAGCTGCTGTCAAACTGAGTTTATTGAAGCGGAAGAGATCGACACTTCCACCAGTCCATTTACCCCCACTCCACACAGATGCTCACATGCTCTGCTGTGTCTGATCTGAACTTTGACCTCGGTCAGCTTTCAGGCAGCTTTGATTTCTGTTTCAGTTCTTGTTTGTTTTCTGACTCTTTAAACTCAGAAATCTTTCAAATGTTTCAACAGCTGAACCTTCTGTTGCCATGGAAACATCTTTGTTCTACAGAAAATCTAAGCAGCGGTTTTCTTCCACTGCAGACTCTTCAAAGAATCAAAGATGTTCAATTTGTGGAAAATCCAGAAAATCTTTGAATCCAAACCTTTCAGCTTCAGTGAAAACTACAAATGTAGAAATGAACCAACCAGCAGCTTCAATGTTCTGACCTCAGAGTCTGCAGTCTGCAGTTTGGACTCTCCAGTCCAGAACACAGAACCTTCATCATGGATGAATCCTTCAGGCTGTTTCTGCTCAGGTCCAGTTCTGTCAGGTGGGACGGGTTGGACTTCAGAGCTGAGACCATAATTTCCCAGTGAGTCTCTGAGAGTCCACATCCTGCTGGAAGTCTGTGAAGAGAAAGAAAGACAGAAACAGGTGATCTATGATGAATTCAGGCTGTGATGAAGTTCCAGTTGGACATTTCTCTCTTCATCAGAGCTTCATCTTCATCATGAACCAGTCCTCCTCATCAGTCTCTCTCAGATCTTTCTTTCATCTGCAGCTGGAGGAGAGAAGGTGGAGCTCCATGGAGCTTCATGCTGCCCTCAGTCTGTCAGTGATCTGAGGTCTGAACCCCAAAGTTACCAGTAGAACATCTGGATCCCAGAGACTGACAGCTGTCACTCTGACCATGAGGATGATTGACAGTTTTTAAATGTTGGTTCTGATCCAGTTTTCTGAGAGTTTTCTGTTTCCATTTCCAAAATGAAATTTTCATGTTTTCAGCTCTGAAGCTGTAAACAACAACAACAGTTCATCTTCCTGTTCTGTTGCAGAACTTTGATCCAGTTTCCTCCTCAGGTCCACGTCTCCCATCATGAACAGAACCACAGCAGCACCAAACTTCAGGCAGAACTTTCCAGAAGCTCTTCTTGGTAGAAAGAGGCTAAAGTGACTGTTAGCTGTGATGCTAAGCTTCATTGTTCAGAGTCAGAGTCAGAGTCATCCTCGACTATGACGAAGATGGAAGACGTCCATCAAAACATGTCAGCTACTTTTTTTTCATGACCAGGCGCACTTAATGTAAACTTTGTCCAAACTGTAGGGGGCGCCCTATGAGGCGCTGTGCCTAATGTGTAGTTGTGGGACTTCAGCAGAGGAGTAGAAGGAGACGATGAGAACCAACTCAGTTGTTCTCCCACTGCTTTATTCCACAATGAGTGTGTATGTGTGTGCGCTGAAACGTGTGTGTGCTGAAATGTGTGTGTGTGTGCTGAAATGTGTGTACTGAGTGCCGCTCTCCCCCGTTTGCAAAAGGAGGGGGCAAACACTCAGCTAAGTGAGCGTGTGAGCATTCAGTTTGTGTTACTCAGGGAGAACAGTCATTTATAAAAAAAAATAGGTTTTCCTCCAAAAAACAGACTGGTTCTTTAATTAACCCGTTCTGAACAGGGAAGTGAACCGTGAAGGAAGATCTGCTGTCGGCCCTGGAGAGGTTCTCCCCTGTTGTCAAATACCGAAAAATGACCCATAACTGAGACGGCGCCCTATAACCCTATGGTCGTGAAAATACGGTATGTGAAAAAACACAACTGTGTCTGATCTAGAAGAACCTAAGAAATCAAGTTTCTGCTTCAGTTTCTTCTTTTAGTCATCCAACTGTTTCATTCACAGATCAATGATTTCTCTAGAAAGAAGATGATGAACAGAAGAAAGAGCATTGTAGAAATGTGCTTCTAGAATGACTGACACTGTAGAAATGTGCAGCTAGAATGACTGACATTTGTGAGTAATGGCCACACAGAATGACTGACACTGAGAAATGTGCTTCTAGAATGACTGACATTTGTAGAAAATGTGCTTCTAGAATGACGAGCATGGTAGAAATGTTGAATGACTGACATTGTAGAAATGTGCTTCTAGAATGACTGACACTGTAGAAATGTGCTTCTAGAATGACTGACATTGTGGAAATGAAGACATCCTTTCATTCTGGACCGTCTGCTTTGGGTTCAAACCTTTCAGAAGGTTTTGGATTAGATTCATTTGGACAAATATGATCCTTCTTTGATCTTTAGCTAAAATATCATATGAGTGTTAAAAACAAACTGATTTTCTTCTTTCATGTTTTATTTTTAATCATTTTCAAACCTTTCATTCTTTGTAAATCAATCTGAACACTGATCTGATTTATCATCACAATCACTTCTGGACTGACCTGAACTTTCTGCAGTTCCTCACAGCTGGGATCAGTCTCCGTCTACCCTCATTTGATATCTTGTACTGGTCCAGGTCCAGCTCATCCAGAACCTCCTCTGACATCTGCAGAGTGTAGGCCAGAGCTGAGCAGTGGATCTCTGAGAGTTTCTTCTCTGATTTGTTCTCTGACTTCAGGAACTCTTGGATCTCCTGATGAACTGAGAGGTCCTTCATCTCCATCAGACAGTGATAGATGTTGATGCTTCTGTCAGGAGAGACTCCTTCACTGTTGATCTTCTTCAGGTTGTTGATGGCTTTCTGGATGGTTCCTGGATTCTTCTCTGTCTGACCCAGCAGGCCTCCTAAGAGTCTCTGGTTGGACTCCACAGAGAGACCATGAAGGAAGCGAACCAGCAGGTCCAGGTGTCCAGTTTGACTCTGCAGGGATTTCTCCATGACTCTACTCAGAAACTTATCCAGGGATGGGTTCTTCATGTTGTTCTTCAGGAAGTCCTCAATGACCTTTACCTTCCTGTTGGAGTAACAGTGGAACATGTAGACTGCAGCCAGAAACTCCTGAACGCTCAGATGAACAAAGCTGTAGACCGGTTTCTGGAAGATCTCACACTCTCTTCTGAAGATCTCAGTACAAACTCCAGAGTACACTGAGGCCTCTGTGACATCCAGACCACACTGCTGCAGGTCTTCTTGGTAGAACATGATGTTTCCTTTCTCCAGATGTTCAAATGCCAGCCTCCCCAGCTTCAGAAGAACTTCCCTGTCTGGACTTGTCTGATGTTCCTGCTGGTACTTGTTCTTCTTCCTCTTTGTCTGGACCATCAGGAAGTGGGAGTACATGTCAGTCAGGGTGGTGGGCAGCTCTCCTCTCTGCTCTGTGGTCAGCAGGTTCTCCAGAACCACAGCTGTGATCCAGCAGAAGACTGGAACTTCACACATGATGTAGAGGGACATGGAGCCCTTGATGTGGGAGATGATTCTGCTGGACAGCTCTCCATCTGGGAACCTCCTCCTGAAGTACTCCTCCTTCTGAGCATCATTGAAGCCTCGGACTTCTGTCAGTCTGTCCACACATGAAGGAGGGATCTGATTGGCTGCTGCAGGTCTGGAAGTGATCCAGACCAGAGCTGAGGGCAGCAGACGTCCCTGGATGAGGTTAGTGAGCAGCACGTTGACTGAGGACTTGTGTGTGACATCAGACACCAGCGGACTGTTGTTGAAGTCCAGAGAAAGTCTGCTTTCATCCAGACCATCAAAGATGAACAGAAGTTTGCAGACAGACAGCTGTTCTGCTGGGATCTTCTGGAGTGTTGGATGGAACAGCTGGATCAGAGTGAGAAGACTGTGCTGCTCATCTCTGATCAAGTTCATCTCCCTGAAGGACAGAGGAACCACAGCACTGATGTCTTGGTTCTCCAAGCCCTCGGCCCAGTCCAGAGTGAACTTCTGCACTGAGAAGCTTTTTCCAGCTCCAGCAACTCCGCTGGTCAGAACCACTCTGATGGATCTGTGTTGGTCAGGGAGGACTTTGAAGATGTCTGGGTTCTTGATTGCAGTGTCATGGAGCTGGTTGGTCTTGGTGGTGGTCTCCAGCTGCATCACCTCATGTTGGGTGTGAGTCTCTGGTCTCAGTCCCTCTGTGATGTAGAGCTCAGTGTAGACCCTGTTGAGGAGCGTTTCTCTTCCTGCTTCTTCAGTTCCTTCAGCCACATGTTGACTTCTGCTCTTCAGACTGATCTGATGTTCTCCAAACATCTCCTGCAGACCAACATCTGCTGACAGAGCAGAGAAGAAAGCTCCTTCATGAGTGTTCCACATGTTTCCAGAAGAATCCATCAGCAGATGATCAGGCTCTGACTCACCAGCTCTGGCTCTTTCTGCAGACTGGGGTCCGCTCCTCTTCTTCTCTCTGTGGACACTAAGGAGAAACGTTAGTGAACAACAATCAAAGCAGTCAGTGGGAAGTTCCAGACTGACTCTGATCATGGAGCAGATCCTCTCTGATCTTCAGACTCAGATATTGGGATCCAGACTGTGCTGAATGTGTTTCCAGGTGAAACCAGAGCAGATCTAGTCCATCTGAAGGTCTAAATGATGCCTTAGCTGTGTTTGGAGCTCATGTCTGGACTGAGCTCAGAGAAAAGTTCAGCTGTTTGCTTCATCCTCACAGACTGAGCTTTGTGTCCTCCAGAGTTGTCCAACTCTTTTCTTTCCTCTCAGACCTAAAGCGCTCCCAGCAGATGGTTGACCTTCCTGGATGGATCAGCTGATGTTCTTGATGAGAACATTGTTGTTCCTGCTGAGAGCTGAACTCTGCTTTGTTCACTAGAAACTGCTTCTTACTGTGAGTCTGAAGGTCCTGGTTCAGTTCTGAAGGATGGAGGATCACCTTTGGACCGGTCACTCTTCATGGATCCACAGCTGGAGGCTGCAGACTGGACTCTCTGTGTGACCTGTTGACCTCTGCAAAGACAAAACCATCAGAGTGTTGGAGGATCTGCTTCTTCATGAACAGCTGATGGACTTTGACATGAACACAGACTGAGCTGTTTAGTCTGGAATAACATGACATGTTTGGATCAACAGTTTCCAGCTTTCAGCATTTTCTGTCAGTCAATCCAGACTTTTTTCTAGAAAAGCTGATTCCAATTCT
>JAUDJI010000411.1:0-14283 GCA_037389245.1 Oryzias sinensis | reverse complement strand
TGCAGCAGCGTCTGCACAGATGCGGCTGCATCAATGACGGGCAGCGCGAGAGGCCTCATAGCACGGATGAGAAAAGAAAATCCCGACATCAAGTGGACGCACTGTGTGATACACAGGGAAGCACTAGCGTCCAAGAAAATGAGCCCTGTGTTGCACGATGTTTTGAACGACAGCATTAAAGTTATAAACTTTATCAGGTCAAGGCCACTTAATGCATGTTTGTTCCGCAGCCTCTGTGAAAATACGGGAGCTGAACACACAGAACTGCTCCTGCATACTGAAGTACGCTGGCTGTCCCGTGGAAGAGTACTGTGCAGGCTGTTTGTGTTGCGAGCTGAAGTTCACACCTTCCTGACAGAGCACGGATCTCCCCATGCCACCATGTTTGAGAACACGGACTGGCTTTGCTATCTGGCAGATATATTCAGGAAACTGAATGAACTGAACATGTCCCTGCAGGGCAAGGACACCAGCATCCTGAACCTGTATGACAAGGTGGGTGGTTTCCTGAAGAAAGCAGAGATCTGGAAAAGGGCATGTGATCAGGAGGATTTCACCTGCTTTCCTCAATTGGATGTGTTTCTCTCAAATGAGGATGTGGGGACAGCTCCGGTGAAGTTAGTCATAGTGGGACATTTGGCTAACTTGATCAGTGGTTTTCACTCCTACTTTCCTGACATGGATGAGAAATCTGTGCAGCTGGATTGGGTGAGAAACCCATTTCTCTTGTCTGAAGCAAACAGAAGCAAGGTTCCTGTCACTCATCAGGAAAAACTGATGGAAGTAGCATCTGACCGTGGCCTGCAGATGAAGTTTGGTGCATCCACGCTCACACAGTTTTGGCTGTGTGTGAGGCAGGAGCACCCTGAGCTGGGACAGAAAGCTTTGGAGCAGCTGCTACCCTTTGCATCCACATATTTATGTGAGGCCTCCTTCTCAGCAATGATGCTGATCAAAACGAAGCAAAGAAACAGACTGTGCCTGGAGAAGAGCTTGATCACTGCAGTTGCCTCCTTGCCACCAAGAATGACAAAGATCCTCAGTGAGGTGCAAGCTCATATTTCTCATTGAAATGTATTGAGTACATTTTTTTTTCCTGTTCATAAATCACTGCCTGTTACATGTTGTTCAATTCAAGTCAAATGTTCAATGCAAAGTGATTCAAATGCAATCTTCTTTTTTTTTATCCTAAAAGAGTTAACGTTAATTATTATTTGTGAGCAAATCTTTATTTATTAAGTTAATTTATTTTGTAAACTAAATATTATTTATTTATAATTAAGTTATAGATTTATTTCTGTGAACAGATTTTTGTTATTCATGTATATTTTTAATTTTATTTATTATTAGCAGCATTTTGCACATTTGAGTTTTGACTGGTTTTATGCCTTCTGGTGGTCAACGTCTTCTTTTTTTAGTTTTTGTTTGTACATGCATTGTTTGCCATATGAATGTTTTTGTCAGGTTCACTGTTGTTTGGCTTGAATAAATCTGACTTTACAGCACTGTACCTCTTTTTTCTTCCAAAAATCTTTTGCCCGTGTCAGGGGGTACTTGACTAAAAATATATTTCTAAGGGGGTACATCACTGAAGAAAGTTTGAGAACCACTGCCTTAGACTGTCCACAAGAAAAGGCCACTCTGAAATCTTCAGTTGTATCACAATGCCACAGATGTCGCAAGTTTTGAGGGAGCGTGCAATTGGCATGTTGATAGCAGGAATGTCCACCAGAGCTGTTGCTAGGAAATTGAGTGTCCATTTCTCCACCATAAGCCGTCTCCAAAGGCCTTTCCGAATATGTGGCAGCACATCCAACCGGCCTCACAACCGCAGACCACGTGTAACCACACCAGCCCAAGACCTCCACATCCAGCATGTCCGACTAAAGGTCCTCTGAGACCAGCCACTCGGAAAGCTAATGAAACAATCGGTTTGCATAACCACAGAATTTCTGCACAACCTGTAAGAAACCGTCTCAGGGAAGCTCATCCTCATGCTCTTCGTCCTCATCGAGGCCTTGACCTCACTCCAGTTCGTCGTCGTAACGGACTTGAGTGGAAAAATGCTCAAATGCGATGGCGTCTGGCACGTTGGAGAGGTGTTCTCTTCACGGATGAATCCCGGTTTACACTGTTCAGGGCAGATAGCAGACAGGGTGTGTGGCGTTGTGTGGTTGAGCAGTTTTCTGATGTCAGTGTTGTGGATCGAGTAGCCCATGGTGGTGGTGGGGTTATGGTATGGGCAGGCGTATGTTATGGGCGAAGAACACAGGTGAATTTCATTGATGGCATTTTGAATGCACAGAGATACCGTGACAAGATCCTGGGGCCCATTGTTGTGCCGTACATCCAACAACATCATCTCATGTTGCAGCATGATAATGCACGGCCCCATGTTGCAAGGATCTGTACACAATTTTTGGAAGCTGAAAACATCCCAGTTCTTGCATGGCCAGCATACTCACCGGAAGGGATGGGTACCGAGCCCCGGTTTTGTACATTCTTCAAGACCGCAGTATCGTTAAGATCTGACCTCAACGGTTCTGCTATCGGTACTGGAGAAGTCGCTTTTTTGTGTGTCCCACAAAATATAAACGTTATCTGCCATATTTAACTCACCAAGTCAGTCAATTTTCCTTTAATTAGTGATGATGTTAATTTCGCTGTTTTCGCTGAACAGGAGAGGTTTGTCTGGATATTTGTGTGCATGGGGGGCGGGGCTGTTCAGACAGTAAGCGCTGCGCGTTCGCACACACAGTCAGTAGTGATCTCGTAGGGGACACGTGAGCGCCCCCTCATTTTTTTCGAGCCCCCCCCCCCCCCCCCACACACACACACACACACACACACTGACACAGACATACAAATACTTTGTTTCTAAACTCCACCGCACCCCCCCTGCAATACCTCCGCGCACACCTAGGGGGCGCGCCCCCCAGTTTGGGAACCACTGACTTAGGATATTCGTCATCCAATAAATTAATATAATTTATTGCGTTTACTGGATTTAAAGAAAATTAAAGAAACAGAAAGGAGTCTGTATCAAAAAAACAATGTTGTTGCAAAATGAGGAAATAAAACACTTTATGTTCTTAATTTGTTATTTATTTATTTATTTTTGGTCCTCATAAAGTATTGATAAGAGTATTGTTAAAATACCGGATCGATAAGCAGTATCGATAAGAGTAGTAGTACCGTTAAATCCTTAACCATACCCATCGCTACTCACCGGACATGTAACCCATTGAGCATGTTTGGGATGCTCTGGATCGGCGTATACGACAGCGTGTTCCAGTTCCTGCCAATTTCCAGCAACTTCGCACAGCCATTGAAGAAGAGTGGAACAACATTCCACAGGCCACAATAGACAGCCTGATCAACTCAATGCGAAGGAGATGTGTCGCACTTCATGAGGCAAATCGTGTTCACACCGGATACTGACTGGTTGTCTGAGTCCCCTGACCCCCTCAATAAAAAAAAAAACTGAAGATTTCAGAGTGGCCTTTTCTTGTGGTCAGTCTAAGGCACACCTGTGCACTAATCATGCTGTCTCATCAGCATCTTGATATGGCACACCTGTGAGGTGGGATGGATTGTCTTGGCAAAGGAGAAGTGCTCACTATCACAGATTTAGACAGATTTGTGAACAATATTTCAGAGAACTGGTTATTTTGTGGATGTGGAAAATGTTTCACATCTTTGAGTTCATACCATAAAAAATTGGAGCAATAACAAAAGTGTTGCGTTTATATTTTTGGTCAGTGCAGGAGTTGACTCAACTCAACCCTACACCAAAAAAAATATTTTAACGTTTTATAGATTTCAAGTCACACCTAGCTGAATCACAAGTGTGCAAAATGGAGGTGCCAAAAGTGTAGTTGTAATTGGGTCATCCAAAGACATTTTAACACAAAATGCATCAATACAAGTTTTATAACATGTTGTGTGACTGTAAAGACCTAATAACTGAATGCTCTGGTTTGAGATGATACACTATAACACATACAAAATAAATAAATAAATACAATTTGCATTATAATTGCAAGACAAAGATCCTTGTTATTTATATTCAATAAACTCAATTTAGGATACATTCAGAATCAAGCATACTGAAAGTTTCCTTTCACTTGCTGGCTCATTTTCTTTTGGGTTTCTTTGATATTCTAGTGTCTTCTGTCACCTCCTTTTATTCTGTATCAGAGTCTCTGAATCATTTTCATGGCCCACATGAGTTTATTGTTCTGGATGAAAACTGACCAATTTGTCATTCAAGGCAGTCCTGACCCAGTTTATTCATCCCAGGAGGTTCTTCATTCCCTGGCTGATTTGTCCGTTGCGCTGCATGAAGAATCAGGTTGTTCTGCTGGTCCTGCTTCAATGATCACAGCTGGCATTTTAAAAAGACATGCTATGCTCTTTTCATAAATGGCGTGCACAATTTCAAGCATAAACGCTGTCCTTTCAAATACCAACTAAAAAAGGCAAACTCATTCACATTATTTAAAAAAAAAAAACTACAAGCTGAAAATAATGACTAGACAGAGGTGTAAAACAGACTAGCAAAAGAAAAATGGGATTATATATTGTACATAATGGTAAGTTGATGAGAGGTAGAAAGCATCCAGACAGAGCAGGAACAGACTCAAAGTCGTAGAGCAAGAAAACCCAAACCAGAAGTAGAACCAATGAAAGTTGTTGGAGTCATTTAACTTTTGATATGCTAGAAATTAAAATTTTCTATTATTGTTATTATTATTATAACATGTAAAATGAGAAAAAAGTAAAGAAGTGATTCCTAGAGCTTGTACACAAGTGGCCCTGTGTTTTAGTTCTTGCATTTTGTGTTTCTGACCTTAAAGGGCCAAAAAAAAAAGATGAAAGTACGTGTGGAACAAAGCTAAACAATACATTATACATTGAAAAAAATCAGTTTTCATACACACTTGATCTCAACATTGTAAAGCAAACAAAGAAAAAAACTTGTATGACACACTCTACTAAGTTGTTAATTTTACACCAACTTGCATCTCTTTTTGCCTCTAAAATGCGTAATTGTTCTCCTGTGACTGAAACATGCCTTAGACTTCTTAGTTCAACAAGCCCACATGATAGGCTAATGCTTCCACTGTCTTGCTCAAAGGATAATGTGAGGTTTTATGGGATGAATTTTGAGCAGATTTAGTCTTATGTTGTCCATTTGCTGTTTTAGAAGTCTTTTGTTTAAGGTACAAAAAGTGATGGAAATTCATGTTGACCACTCGATACAGTCCAACTGTAAACTGTGGGTTAAACTGTATGAAGTATTCACTCCTTTGAACTGTGAATGGTTTAGTTTAGTTTAGTTTAAGCTTTATTTAATAGGGACAGTGCACATTAATGAACATCTACCAAACAATGATAGGAGTAAACATGCTGGATTATAGCAATGATGCTAATTTGCATCCATAGTCCCTAGGCAGGAAACATAAAACAGGACAAAACAAAAGACAAAAGTTTCTTCCATCCATCCATCTTCCTCCGCTTATCCAGGACCGGGTCGTGGTCGTGAATGGTTTCTTGTTAAATTATATTTAATAGTTTATAAATGAGTTTAAAAGGTTTTAAGATTATTGTGAAACAGAAGTCACACCACCCCTAAATAGACTGTAGATGTCTATATATAATTTTTTAAACAAATTTTAGATTCTTCGGAGCATAAATCATCAAATATTTGAGAAGATGCTCAGCCTATGTTTTTGTCAAAATGAATGTAGAACAGTATGCAGAGACACTCTTTCTGCATTTGTTTTCCCTTCTTGTTGGTTTGACCTAGTCTAGCTTTATAAAATAATGTTTTTGTACTATTTAAAGACCAGATATCTTGTTTTTAAACACTTCCTCAACCATAAATGCATTATGCTTGTCCATGTTCAGATTCATCATTCCTGATTAATTTTGTAAGCAAATGGGCTCACACAGGTTTGTTGCTAATTTAATGTGATTACACTCAGGCAACACCAACAATTTTTATTTGTTACAGAGAAGCATGGCTACTATGGACAACAGGGGGTAGATTGCCATGTTGATCCTTGTTTTTCACACTCAGCATGGCAAAGAGTCCTTTGGGTAGTCAGCGAAGGATGTCATGTTTAAATGCCATCTGGTAGCAAATTTAGCTCTTCTTGACTGAGACAGCAGTTGTCTCAGAGGAGCATTGGGCTCCATGGCTATTTCAAAAGCTGGCTTCATACCCAAAAGGCACCATGAAGTTTGTATCAATGATTTTAATCCAGGAAGCATGTGAGAATAGTTGATGCTATTGAAAACTATTGAAACATGTTTTGGAAAAAGCAGCAGATGTCAGAGTACAAGGGTGTATCATGGTCTGTATTAAGCGTTGGTCATTCTGGACTGGGTGTGGCTCTTAAGTTACAAAAAAGAAAGAACTGTTCAACTGATATTCCGACTAACTTGATAACTTCCACCTTGAGGCGGTTAAGTGAAGCCAGTGAAGCCAGTGCGGTTCAACATGCCACCACTAGACGGTTACAAAGTGAAGCCTGTCCTCATCTAATTTATTGTAAGAAAAAAAAAAAAAAACATTAACACTTTGGCTCCAACTGTTGAAGTTGAGTTGAAGTTTAACTATTGAACTGTGCTAGGACAATTACAGTTTTTATAATTTAATTTCATATTAAATATACTTATTGTACTGGAGCCATAGTAAAGTGATAACTCAACATTTATTCACTGACCCAAAAAAGAACTTCAGGAGAGCATTTCTAGCAACAGACATATTTGGTGTAACCCTTGTGCTAGCCTAGGCACTTTAACACTGGGAGTTGGGTCATCTAGACCCACTAGACAGTGCGCTGAACCTTTTTTCTTCAATGATTTGTGATCTTCACTGGTATCGATGGATTTCATTAAATCTTTCCACCTTTATTCACCTTTGTCATGGTAGGGATAACACGTCAATGTAAGGGTGGGGTCATCTAAGATAGCACAAGGGTTGATGCAAACCAATGGGTCACATCACCCCAGGCTATGTTCTCTCAGATGTACAGTCTAAAGACATTGTAGATCCAGCTTACAAGATGTTGAAAAGGTCTAGACTCCGCAATGTTGTTGGGTCTAGTGACTGATATATATATGTGCTGATTTTCTGCATTTATTGCATATTGCCAACATTTTATGTAATTTTTATTTATTTCTTTATGTTTGCCATAGTACAATAGAGTTCCCCTTCCCGGGGGATTGAAAAAGTGCATCCTCTCCTACCCTAATGCCCACCACCTTAACTTTTATGCCCAATTAGTTTAAAATTCTGTATTTATAGTTAAAAAAAAACAATATCGTGGATAGAAAAAAAAGCCTAAAATCAGACATACAGTCCCTGACAAAAGTCTTGTCGCTTATCCATTTTGTAGAAACAAAAGCGTATAAGCTCACTGTTAATTAATCTATTTGTTTTAGAAATGTCTCATATGAAAGCTAAAACCCTCCCAAATTATGTTCAATATACTAAAATAAAATTGCTTCACTGAAGAAAGATTGATCATTTAATGAACACAGAAAGGTCACATTTTGGCAAGACAAAAGTTTTGTCGCCTTGTCATATGATGCACCCAATCCTAGATTACAGCCTCAGCTGTGATCAATTACTGATCAATCAACTAGTGGGTGTGTATAAAAAGAACCCCAGCACACCAGGCCTTCACATCAACTGCAACGTGACCTCTGACAACATGCCTAAGATTCACCCTGAGACCAAAGCGTTGATTATCAAGAGGCTTAAGACCAGACCCACTGCTGAGGTGGCTGACACCTTCAATGTGTCTCAGCGTCAAGTACAAAGAATAAGAAAAAGATTTGAAGAGACTGGAGATGTTTTTGACAAGCCCAGGTCCAGCAAACCCCGCAAGACAACTGCTCGGAAGGACCGTTTGTTGGTTCGAAAATCCAAGGCCAGCTCCTTTTCCACTGCAGCAGAGCTCCACCAGGTCTGGTCACCTCAAGTCCCTGTGTCAACCAAAACAGTTTGTAAAATTCTGTCTCAAAATCGAATCAGTGCCCAGAAACCAGCACTAAACCATAGGCAATTGAAAAAAACGAGTGGCATTTGCCAAGGCCCACAGCCTGCTGAAAGAATGGACGCTGGAAAAGTGGCAGAAGGTGGATTTCTCAGATGAGTCTTCAGTTGAATTACATCACAGCCGCCGCAAATATTGCAGGAGACCAACTGGAGACCGCATGGACCCAAGATTCACCCAGAAAACAGTAAAGTTTGGTGGCGGAAAAATCATGGTCTGGGGTTACATCCAGTATGGGGGTGTGCAAAACATTTGCAGGGTGGAAGGCAATATCAGTAGCCTAAAATATTAAGAAGTATTAGCTACCTCTTACATTCCCAACCATAAAAGGTGTCAAATTCTGCAGCAGGATGGTGCTCCATCGCATACCTCCATCTCTACATCAAAGTTCCTCAAGGCAAAGAAGATCAAGGTGCTCCAGGACTGGCCAGCCCAGTCACCAGACATGAACATCATTGAGCATGTCTGGGGTAGAATGAAAGAGGAAGCATGGAAGACCAAACCAAAGAATCTTGATGAACTCTGGGAGGCATGTAAGACTGCTTTCTTTGTTATTTCTGATGACTTCATTAAATTGTATGAATCATTGTCAAACCGCATGGATGCTGTCCTTCAAGCTCATGGAAGTCATACAAGATATTAAATATGGATCTTACAGTAGCACTACTTAATTCACTGATGTTATGCAACATATTTTTGTTTTTGAAGTAAATTATTTGTAAAATTTTCACATTACTCTCTGTAGGCGACAAAACTTTTGTCTTGCCAAAATGTGACCTTTCTGTGTTCATTAAATGATCAATCTTTCTTCAGTGAAGCAATTTTATTTTAGTATATTGAACTAAAGCCAGGCATTTGTCATGATACTGCAGGGGGGTGGAACCCAGATGCTGCAACCCAGAACGAAGACAGGTGAGTTTTGAGGTAAGAAGAGTTTTATTGTTTCCCCAGATGTGTAGTTGTTGACAAAAGCGTGCCACAGACATGCCATTAAAAGCTCAAGAAGCTCTTGACAGTTGGACACAATAAGACTGCTTCAAACTTATAAATGTTAAACAGGAAGTGATCAATTACGCAGCTGTCTTCTCATGTTTTAGGAGCTGAGGTTCAAATTCTTGACATGCACTTTGTCAAATATAATTAATAAAGCAGCTTGCAGAGGTCTGTCAGAGGAATTTAACCCTGCTTTTTGCTTGACTTGCCACTGAAGGCATATATATGCCAGTTCATTTTAGGTCTTTTTTTCTGGCTCTCCAGGAAACAATTGTTATCCTGGAGAGCCAGAAAAATTACGGGAACTGTTTCATTCATTCAGTTTCGCAGGTTGAGTGGGGAGTCAACTTCTTTGTGCACAATGAATTATACCTGCATCTTTATGCTCCTGGAGACAGTGACGTATACCCCAGTAAATAAACCTCTGCTTGCGTGGCTCTTCAGCTGATAGTTTACACCCCTTCATCTGTGCTCGACAGATGGATCTATGTATTTATTTTGCTCAGAGGTCTTCAGAATTACTGCATTGTAGCAGGATTGCAAATATATCTGAAGGTGAATATGCAGATTGGCATTCCCCGTGACAAATATGATTGCAGTGAAGATAAACATGCACGGAGTAAACAAAGTGTGTTGTCTCTTTACAAGCGAGACAGGAAACCTAGTCCCACAGGACAAGAAACGCATTTAGAGACTGAGCTCAAGCAGCCTGATGTTTATTGCTTCTTTCCTGTAATTCTAATATCAGAGCGGAAGAGGGAGCAGAAAAAGAGATGGATAATAAGAGATGTAATGCTGCTGACACAAAGACTTGTGCTGCTGCTGCTGCATTTCAGTTCTGATTGTGTTTGTCTAAGATCCAGAGTGAATTTTAATTATTTATTGTTGAAAAGCAAAGTGTCATCAGCTCCATAGGCAGGTGTGATTGGCCTTTACAGCTGTCTCCCTTCAACCGTGTCCAGAAGAGACAAATGCTTGGCTCAAACGTGTAATGCTTTAATAAATGATGGGTAAAACCAAAGTCATTATTGTTTAGTATTGTCTAATCAGTCTTCGTGAGTTTTGTGGAATTGGGGGGGAAAAAAAAAAAAAAAAAAAACACTTGCTGATTTCTGCTGGAAGGTTATCGAAGCCCTGCTTTTGGGAAGTCTTCTAACATCACCATCAGCAAGCAAGACAAATATCTGTTGGGTGTTTAAGCCAGATTCATGTTTTTCCAGATTTATTGTTTGGAAAAAATATCATGATTTCAGTCAGACAACTCATGATGTAGATAATTCTTTACTTTCTAGATTTTTCTTTAGTCTGGCATAAGGCTCCGTTCAGACACAATAAAACAAGATCTCCATAATTAACTTCAAGTATAAACTACCCCTAACGGAGCTCACAGGTGAAAACAGGGGAGGAGGGGGGTGCAACAGACACAGCACTCGCGGAATGAATGACAGAGGGGGTAGGGCATACACCTGGTTAATTGGGCTGAACCATCCATGGGGAGGTGTAGACAGGTAAACGCAATGCTGAGCTGCCTGCCTGAAATTATCCCATGGTCGTTCAATATTACTTGGAGATAGATCACAATATTCAAAAGCTTGGAAGAACAGAGGTGAAGGCATGCCCTTTGACAAAACAGCCGTGAATGTCGAGCGTCTGCAACACTTGAATCTCCTTATTCCACGTCCACCAAAATGTAATCAAGTATAAAGGAAGCTTGAGACCTTTGCAAAAATGTACCAGTTTTAGACAAAAAATGTGCAGCAGACTGCACACTCAGACGCATTTCTCATCCTGGCTGGGGATTTATATCACGCAGACCCCAAAAGTGTGTTCTCAAAACTGTATCAACACATTAACTTTCCAACACGTGGTGACAATACTCTGGACTGTGTTTACACCTCACAGAGAGGAGCCTACAGAGCCCTCCCCCTCCCCCACCTTGGGTCTTCAGACCACATCACTGTGATGCTAATACCTGCATACAGACCCCTTGGGAAAGTGGCCAGACCAGTTAGGAAAAGCATACGGGTATGTCCAGAGGGGTCCACAGAAACTCTTCAGGACTGTTTTAGCTCCACAGACTGGAAAATGTTCAAGCAGGCCGGAACAGACAACAACACCACGGACCTCCAGGAGTAGTCAGAGACTGTTACTGCCTACATCGCCAAGTGTGTTGATGATGTTACAGTAAATAAGACCATCACAGTCCGGGCAAATCAGAAGCTGTGGCTAAGAGGAGAGGTCTACAGACTCCTGAAGGTTCCTTATGCTGCCTTCAGAGCTGGAGATGAGGGGGCCTTGAGGACAGCCAGGGCAAACCTGTCCCGCGGCAGCAGGGAAGCCAAGAGACAATACTCCAGGAGGATCGCCCATCACTTCAGCGACAGCAGAGACACTCAGAGCCTGTGGCGTGGACTTCGGATCATCACAGACTACAAACCTCCACCACAGACATGTGACAGCTCCATCTCCCTGCTGAATGACCTGAACTCCTTCTACGCTCGCTTTTAGGCAGTTAACACCACAAGGGCCCAGAAAACTCCACCCTCTCCTGGGGCCTCATTTATAAAACTTTGCGTAGGATTTGCGTCAGAAATGGCGTACGGATGAAACATAGGACGTGCGTACGCAAAGAAATATTCGGATTTATAAAACCATGCGCACGCACATCCTACGCATCTTTCCCTTAATAAATCACAACCGATTCTAAATGCAGCGCAGCTTTTTGCGGCTTCATGACACGCCCATATTTGTCCATAAATAGTCCGTGAAACGCCCACAAATGAATATTCATTGATTGCGAAACCATGGCAAACACCGAGAGGAAATCAAAAAAACGTAACTTCATTCAATGTGAAGTAGAAGTTATCGTTGGCGAGGTGGAAAAGAGGAGAAAAGTGTTGTTTGGAGGGCACAGTGTGGGCAATACTAATGCCAAAAGGGCACGTGAGCGGCAAACGGTGGCAGACGCCGTAAATGCTGTAGCCTCACAACCATCCGAGGTTGTGAGGCTACAGTGCTCCATCGGGGGGTGGGGGGACACCGGAGCGCCAGATGCATGCACCGGGGGGACCGGAGCGCCAGATGCACCGGGTGACACGTGTGGTTCCTCAGAGTGCTCCTCTGTAACGCCGGGCCCAAAAGCCTGCAGAGGTCCAACAGGACGGCTCGAGGAAGGCGGAACCGACTCATAAGCCACTCGTCCTCATTTGCCAGCACGTCTTCTTCTGCGTTCACTCCCAATTCTTCCATTTGCCACATCTTCTAAGAGTGCAAGATCAGCCATTGTGGGTCATTACGCATTGTGATGGGGCATTTTATTTCCATCCATTTAATTACATCTCACAAGCTACAAATGTCGGAAATAATCCACGTGGAAATGGGAAATTGTTCCGCGCAAATGTAATTTCTTGTTGCTTTCTGGATGGTTGAGACATACGCCATACATTGTTTTATAAAAAATAAAACAAACCAAAGGCATATGCATGAATACCATAATTCCATAGCTTATGAAGAAATGTTTTAATATGAAAACAAATTTCCCCAGTGGACAATTAGTACATCTGTCCGTCTGCTCCGCCAGACAGACACACTGAGGAGAATATCAGTTTTGTACATTATTTCGTTCTGTTAACTAAATTATTTATGAGGATGAATTGCACAACATGCCAATATTGCAGAACATATTTCACTTTTCTTTTTCCAAATAAGTGTTCATTTGAATTTCTGTTGTAATTTTCGTTTGATCTTTTTTGTTTGTTTCACTGCTGATCGATCAAACGGGTGTTGGTGTAGCTGTTAATTGCAAAACTTGCTTTGTGAAGTCTTCATGTTATTTATGAGAGGCAGTTTTGTCATTTTCACTTTCACGTGTATCTTCCATCTGCCGACGGTGTCGCCGTTTCTCATTTCACCCGTTTTTGTGCGTACGCCTGGGTCAGAGCTTGCGTGAAGGACCGCACATTTTCCCGTCAAGTTTGCTTTTTATAAATCTCAACTATTGCGTAGAGAGTGGCGTACGCCTTCTTTTGTGCGTACGCAACGTTTATAAATGAGGCCCCTGGTGACCAGGTGTTGTCGCTGCCAGACAGCGTGAGGAGATCCCTCAGTAGGATCAATGCATGAAAAGCCCCAGGACCAGACAACAGCCCCGGTCGGGTGCTGAGAGACTGTGCGGGGGAAATGGCCGATATCTTCACAGAAATTTTCAACATCTCTCTGAGTCAGGCTGTCATCCCCACATGCTTTGAAGCGACCACCATCATACCCGTCCCAAAAAAGCCATATCCCTCCTACTTTACGTCCGGTACCTCTGACCCCCATCATCATGAAGCCAATCGAACGGCTATTCATGCGGCACATCAAGTCTGCCTATCGGTCCAACCGTTCAACAGAGGACGCCATCTCAACAGCTCTGCACTCCGCACTCACTCACCTGGAGAATAAGGACTCATATGTCAGGATGATGTTCATTGACTTCAGTTCAGCATTCAACACCATCATCCTCCAGCAGCTCACTCACAAACTGGCTCAGCTGGGACTCAACACACCTCTGTGTAACTGGCTGCTAAACTTCCTGACGGGGAGACCACAAGCGGTGCGAGTTGGCAGCAACACATCAGGCACCATAATGATGAACATGTGATGAACAAAGCCTGTTCATCACATGCTGTACTTCAGGTTTAAGTACGGCTTAATTATCTTTCACCTTTTTAAATCCATTTTACATCTTTATTATAAAGAAAAATTCTACACAATAGCAGTAACTTGAAGTGATATTATAGAAATCTAATCTACCATTAGTTTTAAAAAAAGTCATGATATAAATAAGTTATTTGCTTATTTCTCTATTGTTTTAGATGTTCTACTGTTATTTTTCATTGTAAGCAGTAGAGTCAGTCTGCTTCTGCTCGACCTTTCTTTCTATTCTTCAAATTAGAGGAAGTGTTCCTCTTCATGGCCGTTCATTGCTTGCTCAGTGCAGGAGATTAAACCAAAAACCCATCAATACCTATTTTTAGTGGCCTTTTCACACCTACTTTGTCTAGTTTGGTTTAAATGAGGAAGAGTTTGTTTTCCATTATAGTTCGGGTTGGTTGTGCAGGTGTGAACATACTAAAGGAAACGCTGGTCTGGACCAAACAAGCAGACTAAGACCCATCTGAAGAGGTTCTGTCGATTCTTTGAAGTGAAAGAACGGATTTGACCCAACTCTAAGCAT
>JAUDJI010000410.1:0-14287 GCA_037389245.1 Oryzias sinensis | reverse complement strand
ATATATTGAATAATATAATGGCTTATATAAAATCAGTATGCAGGTTTTTCACAATTTCACGATCTTTTTATAAATTTATGAGAGATTTATTGGTTGATTGTGTATTTTCATGAGGCCATATTTATTTATTTAATTAAATATTTATTTATTTAATTATGAACAGTATAGGACTCCATACTGCGCAGCCGCACTTCCTCCAAACGCCACTATTCATCCAGGCGTGGAGCGCCAGAGTCCAAACGGGCTGAAGTAGATCAAACAAATGTGCTTCCATACTTCATCTGTGGATGACGGGTTGCTGAAATCCCACTACAATCATCCAAGTATAGATGTTTAAAAATACACTTTCTAACTTCATTATTTGCTTCAGTTTAGATAAATCACTTTTAGTTAAGTCAGTTTAAAAATAACACGTAGTAATCAGACAGTTATTTTACTTTCATTCAAATTAATTCAGTTAAGTAGGTGTAACTTTGGTGCTGCTGTTAGATCGGCACAGCAAGGGATTCTGGGATATCATTCCCTTTGCCTGTCTGGATGGATTTGGGTTTAAGTGTGGCTTTTTGACTAAATGTGTTTAGTTGTTTAGCTGATTTACTGTGTTTTTCCAAATGATTTTGTCCTACTAATGAGTGAGAGGATGAGTTTATATAGCACCCCTATATAAACTCAATGCATTTATGCACTCTGCATATTGTTTTGTTCTTTCTAAATGATTATATCTGCCGGCTCAAACTTAGAGATTTGAGAGTTCAAGTATTATAATCAAGTAAGATGGAAAAATATGAATTGAATTGGAGTAATATGACATTTAGTTAGATAACTGGGCTTAGAGGCAGAAACGAAAAGATTTGATTAGAGACAGTAATCGGCAGGATTCTGTTCAAAACCGTTTTCAATCAAATGAGTTCCAGTGTCAGCCTGGTTGCTTTAGCCCATAAAGTGACTTATTTTTCTTCATGTTCTTCTCAAAACCTTCTGGTTGTTCCACAAATATTTCAGTCTCTTGGAGCGTCCAAATAGACTGTCTGTACATCCATTTGGTGTAGGATTGAACCTTCCTGTGCTGCTTTCTGCATCACACTTGTCATGTCTGCAGTGGATGAAAAAGTCTCACTGAAATCTGTCCCTTCTTTCTGGTTATAGCCTTTAGCCACACACCTTACTTTAAATTTATCACCTCCATCAGCGTCAGTTTTAACAGCATAGACCCCCCCCCCCCACAGGTAACTTAGTGAGGCTGAAAGTCTTGCTGTCTATCAGTGACTTCATTTCTTCCTCCATAGCAGCTCTGACTCAGCTGATGCTGCTGGAACAGAAATCTACACACATTTGGAAATGTCGTTACATTCAGTGTCAAAGTCTGATTTTTATTGAACATTTGCAGAATACAATACAAAAACACAACATTTATAACAATACAACACAAGTCTGAATACAAAATAAATTTGTTTTGACCCTCTGAAATTTTAACTATTAACAGAAATAGAAGTAAAAACCAAACTAAGCAAACACAGAAGGAAATCAAAAATTAAACAGAAATAAAAAAATAGAAGTTCGAGGGTTAACTTATGTCACTAAACCAAAAGATTTACAGATGTTTTTGTATGCTAAGAGTTTTCATCATGGTCCTGTGAGCGGAATCCTCTCTATATGCATTTGCTCTGGTTGTCAATCATTGAAGTTGTCTGTAGAACAAATGTCATCTTTTTCATGTGAATGCGTGTGATATGTTTTTGGTTGTTGGCAGAGGGACGACAACCAGCACAGTGGTGCTGTTGTGGATCTTTAACGCACACAACAGTCTCAAAATGTGTTCCACCACAATTTTCAATATAAATGGCGTTTTCACATAATTGTCGACTGCAGTTCTGGTGCCGAAGCCACCTGCCATCAAACAATACAAAAACGTTTCCTCCTACTGTAATAAATCAGCCGTGGCTTGAATTTCTACGTCTGTTGCCCAAACACTAACGAAACGCATCCTAGATTTGGTGATGTACTCAGTAACAATTTCCATCTCTAATGATTCTTTCGTTGGTGCAGGGGGGCCCCAACAAACCAATGGGAGGAGCAGGTGGGGCATAGAAAATTTCCTGCTCAGGCTCACTAAAAATGACTTCCTGATCCTCCACAGCAACATCATCACAATCCCCTCCACCAAACTCTGCAGGTAGTCGTGAACTTCACCCACAGAGTCAAAAAACAGAACTACACTGGATCCATCAGGGACCCTCATCCCTTCAGGACTGTGAGAATGGGAGTCTACAATAGCCCAGCGTCCATTCTCAGCAATGACGGCACACGTGTTCTAACAGTGTCAACAGACACGTGTTGTACTGTGCCGTCATCCTAGCCAGCCCCTCCCTCAGGGGAACCAACACACCCACATCTACAAACTCACCCGCATTGATTCTAGCATCCCCGCTAACAACTTCCCCAAAAACACAGGACAGTTCAACCCCATCTACTACTTGATCTGGAAGATCAGTCACTCTCAGAAAACCTGCAGAGTCAGTGATTTTGTTCTGTCCGAGTAAACCTGATCTCCAGCAAGCAGCACAGAATCCAACTCACAACTGTCCCACAGAAACACACCTTTAACAGTGTGCTTGGCAGCAGCCACCAAAGAGATGGCCATGCACTGCCGCCCACTGTTGACGCCCACCTTTGAGCAGCAGCGGTGACCTCACACTAACATGGAAATAAAGATCAGATCACCCCCCCTCTGTCCCACATCAACAGGAAAAGGGGTTTTTACTCCCAGAAGATGTTGGTGATGTCAGAGTCCAAAACACCAGCGGCACCAAGATCAGCACAAATGACCAGGACACGCCCCTCAGCGACTGCCGCAGCTTCAGCATCATGACCCCGACACCTCTGCAGCTCCTCTTCCTCCTCGTGTTCCTTTGGGTTTGAGGGACAGAAGGAAACACCAGAACATCAGACCAGAGGAGCTAAGAACAACATGAAGACGCTGGAAGCTCCTCCCACCTGCATCTGGCTTCCTGGTTCAATGTAGTTCCTCGCCAAGAATTGTAGTGCCTCGTCCATCAAGATGACAGGAAGTGACAGCTTCAGGACCACCACCCACTGAGTCCAGGAGAGAGGCCAGATCTGGTAGACCACCTGCAGACACGCCCCCTCGCCAGAACCTCAGACGCCACAGAACGTGGCGGGTTGTTGAAACAATGACTGTTGACCCCCCCTCCTCCAGTGGGGGGGCAAACTCAGGCATTTTCCCAGGAATTCTTGGCAATCTGTGATGAAGAGGAGAAAAAGGATGAAGCTGACATGAAGTAAACAATGCTCAGCTCTGATCCACACAGGGAGATGATCTTCTAAACGGGCGTTTATGATTGTTGGGATTTTTACTAAGTGCTTGTTTGCTTATAGTTTTTTAAATTCATGCACCCAGGCCTTTTATTTTGCTGAACTGACACAGAAGAAGGGTTAGGATTAAGTTAATAGTTTAATACAACATGCATGCTAACAACATTAGCCGTGCTAATAACAGATTTAACTGGAACAACCATCAGCCTTTGTTTGTCTGGACCTGAATGGGAACACAAATTCACAGGATTGTGTGCACGGTTTGTCAGGACTGGTCCCCCAAAAGTCGCCTCCGCCCGTCCTCGGTCTGGAGACACCAATCTCCCTGGAGACACGGTTCTGGAGTCCGGGCGGCAGAACAGGGAAACGGACTGCGGTCCGAAGTCTCCTCTGTTGCGCACACTGTACCACAGCCCCCTCACATCCCTGCTAACACGAAGCTAAGAGTCTGTCTGCTCTGCTCAGAGACACGCACATGCAATAACTGTGTGTGATTGTGCAACAGTACGAGCACAACTGATGAATCCACCGTTTAGCAAACTGTGCTCACGGTTTAGTATTCTGTACACACAGTTTACTAAATGGTGCTCATGGATTAGTAGTACTAAGGTCGGTGTCCTATGTTCATCTAACCCAGGGGGGGGCAAACTGCGGCCCGTGGGCTGGATCCGGCCCGTCTCCATGTCTGGTCCGGCCCGCTGAACAATATCAGAGACCCACCATCAAGACGTGACATTTATTCCCTCCTTCTGTAGTCGGTGTCCCGATCTGAAAGCCTCTCAAATCTGTCAAACAGAACAGAGGACAGTCTTCTCTTTCTGTCTCAGTTCATCTTTCCCGCTTTAGCTCGTTCTTTCAGATCAATTCTGCTGCCTTTTTTAAACAGCACCCTGTTCTGTGTCCTGATTGGCTGGAGACCCTGTCAATCAATCTCCTCAGTCCGTGTCTCCTGTTCAGAAACACGGAGCTCTTCAGATCAGAAATCTGTGATCGATCATCAGATCTTTGTTTTCATTCTGAGAGGAAAATGTTGGAAATGTTCATGTCTGTGTGAGAAAAGAGGAGTTTTCCTGCCAGAAACGTCTGGAATCAGAATCCGTGGATTTCATTTTTAGAACATAACTCCTGCAATAAACTCTGTATGGTGAAATGGTAACACAGAAATATGATGAACTGCAGCAGAAGACACAGACATGTGCTTTTTTCATCATTACTGGATGAGAAACAGACGTTCAGACCAGCAGCTACACAAAACATGAGACGTGATGAGCTGCAGCCCTAAAAGACGGGAGAGGATCCACTGTTTAGTGTTTTATTTCATAAATAATGGGATTTATTTTATTAAAGGATCATGAATGAATGAAACTTTATTCATTTAGCACTTTAAAAGTCCTTGAAGGAACCAAAGAGCTTCACAATAAAGAAATGATCTAAAATGGGAACAAAAGTTTTAAACTAAAAACTCTAGAATGTTCTGTTTTTTCTGGTCGCTGCTCTGCCACACTGAGGCCAAAAACTGAAGAGCTGCTTTCACTTTAAGCAAGCAGGAAATAAAACGTGCACGTGCTCAGCTAGCTGATGGTCAGGGCAACTGTTGGCGGGAGAAAGAAAAGGTTCTGCAGACAAACTCTGCGGTTTCTGACTGTACAGCAGAGGAAGAGGAGGAAGAGGAGGAAGAGGAGAAGAGGAGGAAGAGGAGGAAGAGGAGGCGGGAACCTCTGAGGTCTGGGGGGGTTGTGATCGGCTCAGACGAGCAGCTCGGTGTCGGTCGGTGTGTGAAAACAGACTAGTCTATGGTCAAATGCATAAAAGTCCCCTTTAGAACTTTGAACATTTGTTTAAGGTCGTTTTTACCAAACATAGTGACAGACTAACCCAACACGATACATGCTAAAGCTAGTCGCAATTAGCATTTTCCTGCTTATTGTAATAAAAAAACGATCAGTTTAAACACATCTACATAAAATCATAACTTACATGACATCAGTTTCCACAATTTTAAACAGAAAGTTGATGAAAACCATCGTAGCTCCAAGCTTGAAAGAGCTTCCTGACTGAGGAGCTGCAGACTTTCTCCTGCAGAGCAGCAGCTGACTTCAGCGTCGTCATGGGAACACAGTCTGCTGCTGCTTCTGGAAACGTCTTCAAGGCTGTGGTGGGACTTGTTGGTCTGGAGGACAGATTCTGGGAGCAAATGCTGCTTCAGCTTCAAGCTTCAGCTCTTTTCTTCTGGCAGAGCTTAGAAGAAATGGAAACCTCCTTTGTTCTGACTGTTTGCTCCAAATCCCAGATTCAGGAATTCCTCCAAGAAGTTCAGCTCAGAGATCATCAGCAGAGAAAAGCCTGAAGTTCTGATGACAACAGAACATGATCAATATTATTGATCCCCATGGAATCCAGAAGAAACTCTGAGGTGAAGACATGAAGACACAAGCTTCAGAGACATGAGGACAAGTCAGAGTGGATTCATTCTGGACTTTCTTCTCACATCTTTGTCTTTGATCCTTCAAATCTTCTGAAATCTGATCATCCATGGATTGTTTTTGTGGGATCAGATCCAGAGTTGCTGAAAGTTCTGCTGCCCTCTGCTGGTCAAAGGGTCCAAACATTCTCTGGGATTCCTTGGAGTCCAGATTCTCCTGGATGTGAACAGTCTCTGCTTCTGGAACAGAAGAGTCCTTCTCAGAGCAGCATTGAGGATCTGTTCTGTCCGGCTGAGAGCGCTCCCTGCTGGTAGGAGACAGAAGCACATCAGCTGCTTTTCTGTGGCCGTTCAGAAACAGTCTGGAGACTCTAAAAAACCTCCACTTCCTGAAGCAAACGGATGCAGAGCATCATGTTTGATCCTCTTCCTTCAGAAACGGCTCCATTGTTCCATGGCTCAGCAGTTTGACTAAAGCAGCTGAGAGTCTGGATGCAAACAGACCTCAGCAGCTCATCCAGAACGCCATGACAGAAGCACATGCAGCAGCACGTGCACGCTCCCAGAGAGCAGCAGCTGATCCAAGTCCTGAGACCTTTCTGTTCTGCTTGGAGCACACTTCAAGATGAACTTCATTTCCCATCATTCCATCTGTCAGGAGAGAACAGCTGCAATCAGCTTCCTTCAGGAATGACTGCAGGTAGAAGGATCTTTCATTCTTCAGCACCACCAGGACCCACATCCAGCCCATCAACAGCCAGAACATCAGTGACATCAGCGTCTGATCTTCATCACACCATCATCATCATCATCACCTCTACGTTTTTACAATCTGATGGATTTCAGTCTTTCTGCAGCTTCTCATCAACTGGATTGTCAAATATTTTATTTTCCTGTTTTATGTTTCAAATGTTGAAGAAAAATCAACATCAAAATCAAAAGATGAGTAATAAAGTTCTTGGAAAGACCCTGTCTGCTGCAGGACCTGTGCAGGTGCATTGTGGGTAATAGTGTTCTGTTTGGGATATTTGCTGGATTCTGGATGTTGACAGTTGTGTTGGTCTTGATTGTTTAGCGTTGTGGTTTGGATGTTTGTTGTTATTTGTAGCACAGCTGAGTAGGTTCTTCATAGACAACATGTTGCTCTGCCAATGTGCCTTTGGGCCAACTTGATTGGGCTGTTTGGAAGAATAATGAGGAGAAATGAGAGCCTCCATCAGATCACTTCTGCTGTTTTTCAGAATCTGAACCTGAAAGCTGTCTGTCATATTTATGCAGCCTTTTCAATAGAAACTGATCAAAACTGCAGATTCTATTGATTTCTCCATCAGATTTATGTCTACTTCATTCTATTTTTCAGTCACAAACACACTGGTTATATTTTAATTTATCTATTTATACTATTAAACCTGACAAAACCCGTATGGGGCTGTTTTCACTTCCGGCTGTGTGTGTGTGTGTGTGTAGGTGTGTGTGTGTGTCATAAATAAATTAATAAGTAAATCCAGCAGCAGTTTCAGCAGTCCTAAACTGTGTCATTCTATAGTCTAACTGCTGTTGGGACAAAGGACCTCCTGTAGCAAATCATTTATCAAAACAACCAAAGGTTATTTACCATTTGCTTTTTTTATTTTTATTTTAGAAACAGAAGTACACACAAGTCAAGAAAACAAAGAAACATTTCAGTTCAACATTATATTTCTGCTCAGCAGACATGCAGACGGTGGAAAATAGTCAAATAAAAATAGGAATTGTTATATTTCTCAGCAGTGAGGCCATTTGATATTCTCTGCATTTTGGTTCTTAACTGCACTGTTTATCTGAGTTGTTACTACAAATACACATTGGTATTTATTGATCATTTTATTTTAGTGTTAACTTAAAGAATACCAATAAGGTACCAGAGTGAAAAGCAGCAGATTAAGAGGAGTTAATAGATCAGATCTTAATGATACCCATCTCTACTAGATGTTAGCTCTAATAATTCAAAACAACTTAGTTCTATTAACAGCTACATCTAAAATAATTCATTTTGTGAAAAAAAGTTTTGCATATAGTATCATTACACATAGATTGAAATGGATTGATCCTTTACTTTTTGCTTTTGATAATTGTGGCTTAGAGAAGATGAAAACCTAAAAAAGCTGTCCAAGAAAGTCAGGAAAAGACAAGACAAGACTTTATTGATCCCTGGAGGGAAATTCAGTTGTTACAGCAGCCAAACAAGAAATACAGCAGTTAGAAAAACAAATAGTCAGTAAGAATTAAAATAGTCATAAAAGTGGAAGTAAAAGTACACGTCATAACTAAATAAGTAAATACAACAGCAGTTTCAACAGTTCTAAACTGTATCATTCTATAGTCTAACTGCTGTTGGGAACACAGGACCTCCTGTAGTGAATCATTTATCAAAACAACCAAAGGTTATTTACCATTTGCTTTTTTTATTTTTATTTTAGAAAAATTCATTCAATACTCTGGCTCTGTGTACATGAAATGAAAGCTCAGGTTGCTATGGAGTTCATTAGAACATTGAGGTTTCACCCCAGAAGTTTTAAGCATTAAAAACTTATTTTAAATTTTTAATTTTTTTTAGATACAGAACTTTCCCCCTGTAAAATAAAGTATTCTGCTGATTCTGATTCTGGTACAGAGGTTGAGAGATCTACCTCTTATTAGAAAAGTTTAGCATTTAGAGTTTACACTGAATCCTTACATTGTCAAGAAAAAGTCTTACAAGTTCTCATGTGTCTTTTGAGATGATGTATATGACTAAAACTTTTTTTACATTCTTTACAAGAAAAAGGCTTTTCTCCTGTGTGAGTTCTCATGTGTTTGTTGAGAGAAGATACATGACTAAAACTTTTTTTACATTCTTTACAAGAAAAAGGCTTTTCTCCTGTGTGAGTTCTCATGTGTGCTTTGAGATGAGATATGTGATTAAAACTTTTTTTACATTCTTTACAAGAAAAAGGCTTTTCTCCTGTGTGAGTTCTCATGTGTGTTTGGAGATGAGATATTTGACTGAAACTTTTTTTACATTCTTTACAAGAAAAAGGCTTTTCTCCTGTGTGAATTCTCATGTGTCTTTTGAGATAAGACATGTAATTAAAACTTTTGTCACATTCTTTACAAGGAAATCTCTTACCTTCTGCATGGATTCTTGTGTGATTTCTGAACTGAGATTTGTTACTAAAGCTTTTACCACCTTCTTTACAGATATAACATCTTTCATCAGACCCAGTTTCCATGTAGTCAGACGGGTTAGTAGTTATTGTTGAGTTTTTACCAGACTTGATAGAGGAAAGTTTCTCTTCTTTTGGAGATTGTTTGTATTTCTTACCAACATTTGTTTTCTTGGGATTTTTTCCAACATCAGAGTCACACTGACCTGCTGACATGTGAGAGCTGTCCACACTTTGGACATGTCTTCTGTCCCTCCTCTTCCTCTGATCTCTGTTCTGTGGGTCTTTCTCTTCATCTGTAGTTGATGTTGATTCTGTCTCTCCATCTGTAATTGATGTTGATTCTGTCTCTTCATCTGTAGTTGGTGTTGATTCTGTCTCTACATCTGTAGTTGATGTTGATTCTGTCTCTTCATCTGTAGTTGATGTTGATTCTTCATGTTGGTTTCCTTCTTCATCCTGACTATCAGTTACATTAAAGCTCTGCTGATTGTTTAGATCTGCTTCACTGTTCTCATCTTCCTCATAAGTAGGAATCTCCATCAAGGTATCAGTCTCCTGCTTCAGATCAAGATGCTCTTCATCCTGACTGATGCAGAGATCCCCTGGTTCCTCTTTCATCTGTGGAGGTTCTGGTTCCTCTTTCATATGTGGAGGTTCTGGTTCCTCCTGTTCCTCTTTCATCTGAGAAGGTTCTGGTTCCTCATGTTCCACTTTCATCTGTGGAGGTTCTGGTTCCTCCTGCTCCTCTTTGGTCTGTGGACGTTCTGGTTCTTCATGTTCCACTCTGAAGTTCCTCTGCTGGATGCAGAGATCTTCCTCTTCAGTCATCCAACACTGGGGGACAGCTGCAGAAACACAAGTAGAGGCCCTTTTATATGTTGTGGTGACTTTGTTTATTGTTAAGCACCAATAAGAAATATTGAAGTATCATTCAGGATATGCACAACAAAAAACGATCAATTTCTTTAAATAATTCTTTTGTTCTCTTTAGTATAACAGTATAAAACTGTGCTGAAAAAGGCCCCCCTACACCCCCCTCCCCCATGAGGAGAGCTGTTTCAGTCAATAGTCTGAACCAGTTAAAGATAGAAAATAATATTTTCTTTTTTTTTTTAAGGAAATGAAAATGCAGATAAGTAATTCATAAATGGTACAAACAGGTCTTTAATGTTATATAACTGTATACTCAAATTAAATCATGCTGAAATAAATAGGACAGATGAACTAGAAAGGGGACAGAGGGACTGACAGAAAATGTTCTTTTAACCTGATTCTGTCTCTAATTATTTTCATATGAAATTATAAAAAGGAAAAAAGTCTGAAAACAAATAAAATGTTTTGGATTCTTGCCATTATTGACAGTAAAGATGCAGGCATCTATAGGAAATGTTTGACACAGTCTCTGAGGCTTATTTCAGCCCAACACCAGCTGTGTTATGTTAGGAATATGCTGCTAATAAAGTTACATTCACATTTCTGTTATTATATTCATTTTATTTAGAAATCATCTCCAGAACCGAGGTCTGGGGCCCCATCAATCGGGGTCAGAAACTTGCCTGTGGTGGTGTTGGTGGGTGTGTTTATGTGTGAGTGTTAGCCTGGAGGTGATGCTGGCAGCACAGACGGTAAAAATGTGTCAACATGGACAAAAACAATGGCTAAATTTAAATTAGCCATTTTATAACATATTTCATTTTACTTTAAAAATCAGTTCATTATTTTAAAACAGAATTTTAAAATATTCATTTTAATCATGTTGAATGTTATTATAATTGTACGTCTTTTTTTCAGAAACTCTGATTTCTAAATCAATATTTTCCAAAGTAGCTTTGTTTTTATTTCACTTTGCTGTTTTTCACAATGACTTATTCATGTCATGAAGAGTTTTTCCAGCAGAATGAGTGTCTGTCAATCAGTGAAAGTGGGTGGGATCTAAACATTGGCTGATCCCTGGTAATCGACTCGTGTTCCTAGATACCCGCTCTGTGGTGTTCCAGTCAGAGAGATGACATATTTCAGCGATATCTGCACAGCTTTGCTGACATTAGAGGATCACATAGAGACAAACAATCTGTCTGCTGCAGAAGATGCAAACATGGACCACTCTGTTTTTTTTTATTTGAGGGTTCATGTGTCAAATTAACACAGAACTGACCCTAAAACCACCCAAAGCCATTTTTACCTGCAACACCACCACTTCTGGTAACACTGTCGATGTGCTGGGGTGCATACTCCCCCCTAGTGTTGAGGGGTGTGCATTGCAGCGTCACGTTTGCTGAAGTGACTTCAATCGATGTAGTTAGGGTGCTGCTGCTTATTCAAGAGGTTTTTATTGCCATATTCTGTGTAGCTACACAGAGTAGGAATTTGTTTCGGTGCAAATGTGCAACATAAAACAGAAGAACAGTAAGCAACAAAATTTTACACAATGGACAGAACAAAAATATAAATCGAGTCAGTAGTGTCAAAAGAGTGTCAAAACAGTGCAAACTGAGAATGTTCAAGGTGCAGGTAGTGGGCTGGTGACTGATTGGACATTGAAGTGAAATTTAGGGGGGGGGGTTACAGGGTGTTTAAGAGTCTGACTGCAGAGGGAAAGAAACTGTTCTTGTGTCTGGAGGTTCTGGTCCTGATGGACCTTAGCCTCCTGCCTGAAGGGAGTAGTTCCAGTAGGTAATGTCCAGGGTGAGAAGGGTCGGCAGCTATCCGGCCTGGACGTCCCCGGGTTCTGGAGACATATAGTTCCTGGACAGATGGGCTGCAGCCGATCACCTTCTCTGCTGAGCGCACAATACGCTGTAGCCTGTTAATGTCCCTGGTTGTGGCACTAGTGTACCACACGGTGATGGAGGAGGTGAGGATGGACTCAATGATGGCCGTGTAGAACTGCACCATCATCTGGGGCGGCAGCCGGGCTTTCTTCAACTGCCGCAGGAAGTACATCCTCTGCTGGGCCTTTTTGAGGAGAGAGCAGATGGATGGCTCCCACTTGAGGTCCTGCGTGATGGTGGTGCCGAGGAAACAGACAGAGTCCACAATGGTGATGGGAGAGTCAGTCAGGATGAGAGGGGGTGAGGGGGCTGTGACTTTCCTGAAGTCCACTATCATCTCCACTGTCTTCTGAGTGTTCAGCTCCAGGTTGTTGATGCTGCACCACGACACCAGCCGGTCCACCTCCCTCCTACAGGCAGACTCATCATCATTAGAGATGAGTCCGATGAGGGTGGTGTCATCTGCAAACTTGGTCAGTTTGACAGAGTCTGAGTAAAGGAGTAGCCAATCACAAAAATGTCTCTGCCTTGTCTGGTTTGCAATCATTGGTCTTGTTGTTACACTTCAGTTACAGGGACACCGTGACTGGTCGAAATGCATCTTGGGTATGCGTGATGCATGACGGGATATTGTTCACAGCCAGTCCAGTATGTGAAGCAGCCAGCCTAATCTTATGATATTTTTTCTGATTTTCATCGAGACAATAATAGATTGATTCTTCTTGCTTTTATTTTTACCCCTCTTGAATGCTCACAGAGACACGGAAGTAGCGGCAGAAAACGGCATTTGCAGCAAGATGGACAGAGAGAGTACCAGGATGTGAATGAACATGATTACCGATTCTTTTGTGCTTTTTAAAATAAGTAAATCTGATCTCTAAACATCCTCCGTGTCTTGAATGTAATGTAATGAGACACACACAGACAGAAATGTGAAGATATCTGCTGTAAATCAAACTATTACTCACATCCGTGTCTATGAATAACAGGAATGATCCGCTAAGAGTTAGCATGTAGTCCAATAGCCTTCGAATGTAAAGCGACTGCTAAAGAGTATGTTAATAAAAGACAAGTCCTGAGTATTATTATTCCTATTCGACCCTAAACTACAATATCAGCTGGCTGTCTGTCTACTGGCCAGCCAGCAGCCCGAATGCCGGCATGACAAGCAAAAGACCTCCGCGGTGGAGCTATGTCTGGTGAGTCATATGGCAAAGCAGCAAGCCGAGGTATCAGAAATCGTATGATATTTTTTCATATATTCAATAATAAATTGATCATTCTTGTTTTTCTTTTTCCTTTCTTGAATGAATGTGGGTCACAGAGACATGGAAGTTACAGCTGAAAGTGTCTTTTGCGGTCGGACGGAGAGCATATTTATGTTTATGAATGACTTATGATGTGAATAAATATTCCGTTCACACAACTTAAATATTTCGTTCGTACAAATGAATCATTTCGAGGGAACAGAATATTATCTTGTGGGAACAGAATATTATCTTGTGGCAAAAAGATATTAATCTGTGAGAACGATATGTATTTTAGTTTTTTAATGTCAGGACATGAAATTATATTGTCCTGACATTATATTATATTGAAATTTCATTTTCAAAAAGTTTTTTAGTTAATGTGTAGCAAAATTCAGTTAGAAATGTCTAATTTAAAAATTATAATGGATTAACAGAAATGCTTTTTCATTTTCACAATGTAACTGCATCAAATGACTCAAACTTAAATTGAAAAACCAATCCTTCAAAATACTTTTTCATTTTCTACTTAAAAACTACGGAGCCCGTGTCCTGACATTAAGATATAAAAATATATCTTGTTCCCACAGATTAATATCTTGTTCCCACAGGTTATTATGTCGTTCGCACGAAATACTATTCCGTTCCCACAAGATACTATTCCGTTCCCACAAGATACTATTACGTTCCCTCAAAATACTATTCCGTTCCCTCGAAATGATTAACTCGTGCGAACGCAATAATTATGTCGTTCGAACGCAATAATTAATCCGTTCGAACGCAATAATTATTCACGTCATAAGTCATTCACGCGGATATGCTCTCTGTACGCCGGCAAAAGCCGCTTTCAGCGGTAACTTCCGTGTCTCTGTGACCCATATTCGTTCAAAAAAGGAACATGAAAAACAAAAATGATCACTTTATTACCGTCTCTATGAATATAAGAAAAATATCAAAAGATTTATGATAACTAGGCTGCTTTGTCAAACCATAGCTCCTGCTAGGCTACTAGCTCCGCCGCAGAGCTCTCTGATCATGTATGCCGGCATTTGGGCAACTGGCTGGTCTGTTGTCAGACAGCTGATATTGTAGTTTAGGGTCGAATAGGAATAATAATATTTAGGACTTGTCTTTTATTAACTTTAGCAGTCAGTATCTTTACATTCGAAGGCTATTAGGCTACATGCTAACTGACTAGCCGATCATTTCCTGTTATTAATTTACGTCATAGATTTACAGCAGATACCTTCACATTTCTGTCTGTGTGTGTCTCATTACATTGCATTGAAGACACGGAGGATGTTTAGAGAACAGATTTATTTATTT
>JAUDJI010000409.1:0-14289 GCA_037389245.1 Oryzias sinensis | reverse complement strand
GGGGGGGGGCTCAGCAAACACTGGTCGCTGAAGAGAGGCCCTCGTGAACGGTTCACAGACTGTGAGGTACTGGAGGACGCGCTGTGTCCATGCCTCACTGTGCTGTTCCAGTAACTTTTTATAAAGTTGTGTCACGCTGTTGCCCAGTGTCCTCTCCCTCATCATTCTCAGCACCCGCTTGTCACATGAGTACCTAAGTAAACAACAGCATAGGATAGGCATGCAAACCTTAGGTTAGGCCAGTGGTTCCCAAACCTTTTTTGCAGGGCCCCCCTTTCTGAAGATTAGAATATTTTCGAGCCTCCCACACTGACACAAACATACAAATCCTTTGTTTCTAAACTCCACCGCGCCCTCCTGCAATACCTCGCCCCCCAGTTTGGGAACCACTGGGTTAGGCAAAAATAAAAACACAAAGTCAGCTTATTATGAACGTCAATATGTATCATCTGTATGTCAGCAGAGCTGGGAAATGGCTGCGATGACCCATGTCCATCTGCCCCAAAATGTCCTCGGACCAGGATGGGTATTTTCTCTTGCAGCGTTTACATTCCAGATACTCAGTGGCGAGGTCATACCACCCATCAATGTCCAGGACTTTATGAACAGTCCTGTAAACTCCAGACGCTACATTGTGGACGACGGGAGACAAAAAGAAATGACCACATTTTCTGTGCCATCCACAGGAACAGGGGCCAGCAAAAGAAGAGGTCTGGTGAGGCGGGAGGCTGAGTGTGAACCAGAGCAGGCTGAGGATGATGCCACCAAAGCTTTAGCTGGGACACAAGTTCTGCTTTGCCAGTTGGTGGGTTGGCTTTGAAAAGCGTCTGTGCAATCCACTCATGCTGGAAGCGCGGCAGTTGTTCTTTCCAGTGGACTAGAAGCTCCAGCGCTGACTTTGCTGCTGCCACAGATGGAGAGGGACCAGGACAGGCCTCTGAGGGAACAGGAACAAACAGAAGAATGACTCTTCCAGCTGCTATAGCATAAATGACACAAGTGACAGTGGAAAACAAAAAGAGGATCAAATGGTAAAGATTAAAGAAATTATGCTCAAAATAAGGCTTTTTTGAAAGCAAACAAAATGCTAATTTTATAATGCTTCTAGATGTGTTTTTGATTAAAAAAATTGTCTCCTAATGTTCCCGTCTGGGTAATATAACACACCTGCACTTAGCTGTGCTTCACATTGTGCTGCAGCAAGAAGCAGCTCCTCGTCATCAGCCTCCTTAGCAGGAGGAATGGAAGTTTCTAGAAGAAAGTATAAACATATTACTCTAAGAAACACATAAAGACAAACTTATGTAAAATAGAGCTTAATTACCAGCAATAAAAAGCTGCCTTTGGGCCAAATTTTTGGCTGGAGGTTCTCCTCCTCTTGGAGGAGGCAGTACAGGATCTAAAAAAAGAGCAATTGGACCCTTTTACCATATTGCTAAATGGATGCATGTGGAATTGCTCTGAGAACAAATAAATATGCATGTATACTCACGGTGCTTAGCTGGTGATGTGAGTTTTTTGACGAGCTGGGAAGTAGGGATATTTTTGCCAAGTCCTAAGAGTGCCTTCACAGCAGCAGTCTGCTGGACGCCGGTTCGGATCTGGGTGGCAGAAGGGGTAGTGGCACTGGTGGGTGTAGTTGCACTGGAGGATGGAGTTGCAGTGGCAAGAGAAGATGCAGCCGGAGGGGCAGTAGCATGAGATGATGCCCGTCTTTTTATGATGTATGCCTTGAAAATTGCCATGTTGGTGTTGGGCCTGGCATGTGCTGTCACCAGATACTTGATAAGGGCTTGGGCCTCCTTGCTCCCGTCCTCATAGACCTCCTTCATGGACATGGCCCTGGAAGTCGCCAAACTCAACCATCAAGCAGCCCTGGTCTCCAGTTGCTCGGGCTTCTGCTTGCATTTCCTGCTTTCTCTTGTACTTTTCATCTTCTTCTCCCATCTCTCTAATTTGAGAAGTGTACTGAAGGAAGAGTTGCTTGTTTTCTGACAACGTGATGTATGTGCTGCCTCGTCGGAGATGCTAAATACACAGCATAGCCCAGAGAGTTTTCCAGGAGCCATCTAAATCGTTGGCCTTGGTATTTACCAAACTGTGGTCTGCAGTGAGCCAATACCAAAAACTGGTCGCTGGGGTCACCTCCGTTTGTGCTGACAAACGTCCGGGCCTCTTTGAGCACCTCCGCCTTTGGTTTCGCACGTCCAGTCTCCACATTTTCAAGGCGCTTTGCCTCGGCTGACGGTGCCAGAAGGAGATGGGTTGATGTTGCAGATTGGCGACGGAAAACAGGATAAGCATACATTTTCTGCAATGCAAATCAAAAAGCCATTAACAATTTGCATTTTAAGGGTGTGACAATAATTTAACAAGCTACATGTAAACAATAATCATGTGGTAATAAACACTGCCATAACCCATGATAGTGAGTCATCAGACAGACAGTGAGTGAGTGAGTGAGTGAGTGAGTGAGTGAGTGAGTGAGTGAGTAGAGCCAGACACTGTCAGTCCATAAAAAATATGAAAAAATGAGAATAATAAGGAGATGCTAATACAGAGGTATCAGAGCCAGAATTGTTCTTCTGACCAATAGAATGACTGAGTAACAGATTTTTTTTTCTCCATATGGGATTTTGGCTTCTTGGAGCCAGCAGAGGGGGGGGGGGTGTCCTTCAGTCCAGTTCTCCTACAGTAAGGGCTAAAACTTTTGTTGAATGCTCACTGTACTTTTGACAAAACTACAGTTTCACAGACTATTTACAACTCATTCATCCAGAGTAAACTAACATTCCCACACATTTTATTACTTTATTATGAGCGTTGTTATGACTGTTAGTTTAGAAAAACATCCCCCTGCCTTGAAGGAATTTATCTTTGTGGTCCTCATTTTATTAGGTTTTTGTCACACTTTTATTTCATTGAAGTTTATCTTTAAGGTTTAGTGTGTGTAGTTTCCGTCTTTTGAACTTTGAAGAAGCTTCCTTAAGTTGCATATCGTCAGCCTAATAGCATATTTGCCTAACTCATTTTTTCAGGTTTTTGGAAAAGAAGAAAAAACACCTTTTTTTCACCAAATTGTAAGAACTTTTTATTTATATCGTCAGCCTAATAGCATTTCTGCCTAACTCATTTTTTTTGCCAAATTGAGATATTGGCCTAACTCTTCTCTCCTTTGGTGACAAAAAGGTGTTTTTTCTTCTTTTCCAAAAACCTGAAAAAAATGAGTTAGGCAGATATGCTATTAGGCTGACTATATGTGAGAAGGTTTTGACTGCAGCTCCAAGCTCATCCCCTGCAGGGACACTTCTAAGGCCATTTGGAAGGCTGGGCTGTAGGTCTGACATGGACCATAAATTACCATCTCTGGGACTGATTGTAGCTATGGGAACCTCTCCAGGCGTCCGTTCATGTGTGGAGAAGAAAGCTCTAGGATCGACTCCCTGCGGGGAAAGATCCTGACACCTTTGTTGGACCCCACGGGTATTCCGTACCGTGTCCATCTGTGAAATTGCTCCCCACTGACCAGATGCTGTGATTCCAAGTATGGACTGAAGGAAGTAGGCGGGCTCCTCTGTCAGCCAATCCGAGTGGCCAGAGGCGGAGATTCGGCCGCCAGCATGCTTCCGGGGGAGGGGACTTTGACCACATGTTAAAAGGGCCATGCTTTGGAAGAAGCGTGGTCCCCAGACAAGCTGCATGTAAATTCGGATTGTAATTTCTTACTTATGTTTGTTAGAAAATGGGAAATTCAGATTCAGAATTTGGGAACCCAGGTCGATCTGTTTTATTTTGTTTAGAGCTCTTTGTTAGGGACAATAAAATTATTCCGTTCGCATTTTCTGGTCATTTTCCCGACTTTTAGAACAGGCATGGAAGAAATCTCAAAGCGACAAATTTCTTAATTCCTGCAGCCTCCATATTGGAGGATCTATACTTTCAAAACAATATATGAATGATTATGGCGATGTTTAACGTATCTGATCAGATCTGTAGCAACATTTCATTTGTTTGTGCAGCATCGATCACAAAAATGGACTGCCGACTCTGAATTTCCCATTTTCTAACAAACATGTATCGAAGGTGAACAATCAATGTCTGATCGCTAGCAAACCACTGTACCTGTTATTAAGAAGACGCGAAAAGATGGCGGCCGCTGACCGATCAAACGTAAACACAAGCACAGAAACGGGATGGAACAAAAAGTCGTGGATTAAATAAAAGAACTCAGATTATCATAATCATACCGAAGGTGGACAATCAATGATCGATAAAGAAGGAAACCAGTTTACCTGTGTTGTTACGAACTCGAAGACGTGAAAATGGCGGTTGATCTTAGCGGTCGATGAGCGATCAAGCATGAACAAGAGTACAAAAACTTGGTCGAACAAAAGGTCGAACAACCCACAGAAGGGAACAGTAAAAGTGAAGAATCACAACTTGGAGCGCGGCTATTTACACATCCGCTCACAGCAGGCTAACGGGCACAGATGATTGGTCAAGTGTGATCTAGAGAGAAACGGGATTGGCTGTAGTGTGGACTTACTTTGGATTTACCTTACATGATTGGCTGTAGTGAGGCAGGGATCTACTAACTTTGAACTAACTAAGATCAACTTTGACACTAAATCTGTGCTCCAGCAGGCGCAAGTGAGAGGTAGAGGGATCGATGCCTTCCTTCTCCATTATCCTCAGCTCCTGTCTGTTGTTCATCAAATACAGTCCTTTAGATGCACCCTCATTGGGAATCATACTACATGTCTTTGCACCAATGCCCATCAAAAACATTGCAAAATGCAGATCGAGCTTTCAAACTGCTGCATGTACCTTGCTGTCTTTCAGATGTTTATGACAAAAGCTTTCATTCAAGTTCAGTCTTTTAAAGCCTTGAAAGTGTTTACTGAAACCCACAAATTGCACTTGGTGTGAACACAGCTTAAACCTTGTCATTGGAAGGAAGGAAGGAAGGAAGGAAGGGACACATTTTTTTGTGGGTCCCTCAAGGACATAAAGGCAGAGGAGCCAAGGTGACAGAAAAGAGCACATAAACTTCTCCACATAAGGCCACATCAGCATATGCCACCCTCTCTCTCGAAAACTCACATTTCCTGCGACACTTCCTTTTAACCCATAAACTGGTCAAAAGCAAACAGTACCTGGTCCTAAAGCACGTCTAAAGAGCCTGTCAAGTCCCAGCCGGTGCAAGCTGACCAGGTGCCGCTTTAAGATGTGATACAGCAGAGCCGGCCTGTCCATTGTCCGTCCCTCCTTGAGCTTCATTGTACTGGCGTGGTAGATGACATAGTGTCCAACTGCCAGCACCAGATCCACCAATCTCCATCCAGGTCTCCTCCGCTCCCTCTGTACTTCAAAGACAGAGGCCCACCTCCAATCGACCTCTGAGGTCCACTCAAAAGCACTTGACATTGAAACCTTCACAAGTGCTATTGAAAACATGTTTGCCAACAATTCCAAGGTCATATTTCTTTGTGGCGATTTTAACATAGAACAATCACACCAAGACAGAAGATTTCATGCATACAATGTACAGTTTAAGCCTATATCCATTAACACACAAACAAAGACGAATAACAACAAACAGCGCAACCTTGATAGATAATATTTTCACAAACTGCCTAGAAAACAGAATAAAAAGCAGACTACTAATGACAGACATCAGCGACCACCTCCCAGTATTTGCTAACTATGAATGCCTTTATAGAGAAACAAAAGAGAAAAAGCAAATCGTTTACCGAAAAAAAAAAAAAAAGAAAACTAATTCCCTCAGATTTAGAAATAAAAGTTGCCATTCATAATCACGTTCTGGAAAGAGTGTCTGAAATCAGGTTCCTTGGAGTAATTCTGGCTGAAAAACTAAACTGGAAACCACAAATAAAGCATGTCAGAGCTAAACTTGCCAAAAGCATAGCAGTGTTGGGAAAAACGTGGCATACTCTCACTCACTCACTGTACCATATTTACAGTACAGTGCAGAAGTTTGGGGAAATACTTGTAAAACAAACCTACAGTGTTTATATATCTTACAAAAAAAGCTGTTCGAATTGTCCATGGAGTGGACTATGGGTCACATACAAACGCTCTGTTTTTAAAGTCGGGTTTATTAAAAATATGGGATCTAGTCAAACTGAAAACAGCTCTCGTCATGTACAAAGCCAGATACAATTTACTTACAATAAACTTACAGCAAATGTTCAAAGACAGAGACGGGAATACAATCTAAGAAAAAAACTGAATTTCAAAAAGCAGTGCATTCAGACAACAAAAAAGAAAATGTATTTATCTAATTGTGGTGTGGATTTATGGAATGGATTGGATGAAGGTTCAAAACAAAGCAAAAGTTTACAAATATTCAAAAAAATCCTACAAGAAGTCACTATTAGAACTGTATAAGGCCAGAAACGATAAGTTAAAAAAAAGTCACTTTAGCACAGTTGCCATGCAGAATTGTATTGTGGATGTTTGGTAACTATCTGTAAAAAGCATTACACGTATTGCATATGCACATCATAAGGATTCGTAAAAAGGGGTGGGAGCAGACAAGATTTTCTCTTCAACCCACTCCTTTTCAAGCACACTGCATTATTTTATGTCTTTTAAACCACTGTGTGTTGATTTTTTCATTTGTTTTGTGTTTGAAATAAACTAAACTGAAACTAAACTGAAACTGAAACTTGTGTCCTTCACCGTGGCTCTGAGCTCCTGCAAGAAGAGCATGGCGTCTTTGTGCCACAGAGGGAACACATCCTGTCATACAGTGCCTTGTTAATCTAGTGCAGTGTTTTTCAACCAGTGTGCTGCGGCACACTAGTGTGCCATGGGAGATGGTCAGGTGTGCCGTGGGAAATTACCCATTCACTGATCTAAAAACATTTACCATCTCCAGGATATCCGCTCTGTGTTCATCCAAACAGGCCCTGATAAAACACTGAGTAGTTAGGAATATGAAAGATCATAAAATACTTTTTTTCTTTGTGTTTATTTGATTCTATTAAAGTGTTGGGTTCAAACAACCTGCAACATCAAAACAATCCAAAAAGGAAAGAAAGACCAGAGATAAAGGTACCTTTCAGGAGGAGAACGAACAGAGAATAATACCCAGTTACAATCTCTCTCCGCTCTGGCGCATATTCCTGTCGTCTCCCCTTTTATTATGTTTTTTGGGGTTTCCCTAATTTACATATGCGCTGAGCTCTAAGGAGGGGAAACAGATAAAAACACAGCTGCAGCGATATCAGAAAACAATATAATTGCAAATTGTCCATCCGTTCACAGTATTCCCACACCATCTCTGGCCTTGCAAAGTCTTTTCTCACAGATAACTAATAACTAACACAGCATCCTTTGATTCAGGTCTGGAAGCAGATAACAGGCTGCTCTTGGAAGACGCTAGGACAGTCAGTTTCCTCCTAAGAGTTTCACCTTCACCTCCCTGTGAAACAGAACTTGGACACAAACACTTCTGCAAACATGATTCTAACAGCTATTTAGCTAGGTAATTCATAAAAGCAAATATGAGATAACTTATATACATTTTTCCAACATAAAGACATTTTGATAAGAATGACAGTACCACGATTTAGCCGCAGCATCAGCTCTGTTTTCGGAAAAGTCCCGCCCCTTCAACTGTCTCCACCAATCATTCTTGGAGGCTTAATCATACGTTATCAGTCTGACCAACCAGAAGTGGTTAAAGTCTTCACTTCCTTGTTCCGATTCTGCTCATAAAGTCTCTCAGTTCTAACAAATATACCAGCTAAAGCTTGTCTTTAGCGGTGCAGCTTTCCAAAGAATCCTGTGTCAGACCGTGGAACAAGTGAACAAAACAATGAAGCTCAGAGACGCGAGTCTGTCTGCCCTCTGCGGCAGTTTCCCAATACATCTCCTATGATGCATTGGGTTAACGTTACAGCGCCTCAGTGTACAATGAGTCTTCCCTTGTAAATGTCTTGAAACCACAAGAACACACATCAAACAGTTTTAAATCTTGTTGATGAAATCAGAGGTCAACAGTTTAGTTCTCCTTCAAGATTTGTATTCATTAACAGCCAAACATCCCAGAGTTTTGTCCAAGTCATCTTTCTAACTAAAACACTTTTTTAATAAGGTCAGGATTAATTTATATGTTAAACTTAAGAAGAAGTAAAAACATTTAAGAAACAGGATTAAGGTGAAGTGGCCAACAGACACAATTAAACTAAATTGAAACAATTTAATCAGCTAAAAAGAAATAAAACATTTTTGTCAAAGTTTTCAAAGACTTCTGCTTTGATTAAGAAAAGAGACCCGCCCAACCCGCCAGAGCTTGATGACTGGCCCACCTGCCCTCTTGGCTATGGACTGGATAGACTCTGTGTTATTACTCAGCAGGATCATTAGAACGTAAGGCAGCATAAATATAGTGCTACATAAGTTGGCATCACACAATATTGTAAATGGTCGTCTGCACAAATGTATACATCTTCTGCAAGGCCTGGCCGTAGGAGATGCCAAACACGTAGTGTGCTTTAAAAATGTCATCGAAGGCTGAAAATGAAGACTTAGCCTTGCAGGGGATGAGTTGACTGTCCACCACAATGTAGTAATCATTGATGCTGGCACGTGTTCCAACAGCCAGAATGTAGGGCTGTCTCCCCTGGACTGGGCCTGTTACCTCTTGAGGGCTGCGGCATGACTGAAGAAAAAGTTTGAATGGATAATGAGTAATTTATTTTAAATGTGAACAACTACACTTTGAGTTACTAAAATCTAAGTTGGAGCCCCCTACTTTGTGAATATGGACCACCCGTTTTAAAGCTTCTCGAACCGCGATATTTCCAGGCTGTTTCTTCCCACTGGGTGGAGGAGGAAGGAGATAAATGAACAGCAACAGTGCTGCCATGTCGCAGTCCCAAGTTAGAAAAAAAAATGAGTAAAGAAATAATTTGTTTGAAACAAAGCTAGTCATTTTTGTCATATATTCAGCTAGTAAAGTTTGATAAATAGCATATCTACAGATGGCACGAATCAAACCACAACAAAAGAAGAGAACAGTTTGCGTGAGCTAAGCTAGGGCTTACCTGGTAACTCTTTATTTTCATCATGGTTCTCCTCAGCAGACTGAATGAGGGAGTCCAGAGTTGGTGTTTGTGAGGTTTTTCGCTTCTTTGATGACTTTCTGCTTTAACAAAGTTCCCCATTTCTCCATGAGGCAGTTTCCTCACCAAACATCATTTCGAAATCCTACAACACCTTAAATGAATCACAAAAAATTCATTCATCATCTTAACCGTTTATTCCCTTTCGGGGTCACCGGAGCCTATCCTGGCCACTTCGGCATAGGCAAGGGATACCCTGGACTGGTTGCCAGTCTGTCGCAGGGTGGAATATCCTCAATCACACACTCTCACACTCACACCTAGGGACAATTTAGAGTTGCCAATCAACCTATGTAGCATGTTTTTGGACGGTGGGAGGAAGCCGGAGATCCCGGAGAAAACCCATGCATGCACAGGGAGAAAATGCAAACTCCACACAGAAAGGTCCCCCATTGATGTTGTGTTTTTGTTGTCCCCCAGCTGGGACTTGAACCGGGGGCCTTCTTGCTGTGAGGCAAGAGCACTAAACACTGCGCCACCATGCAGCACGAATCACAAAAAATATAATTAATCTTTACTTTAGCTGCACTTAAACAAATTGTGTATCAAAGAAGCTGTGACAAAGGAAAGATAATCCTAAATATATTCATTATTTTCAAGTCTGCTGTTATTTTTGAGAGGAATTAGGAATAACTCACTCTATCACCCTATCATAGCCAACCATCCTGCAACATCACAACACTTCACACAAGTGAAGCATCAACGTTTCAATCTAGACTCGGGGGGGGGGGGGGGGCAGCAGGTTGTGGCAAGGAATCATTGTTGATAGTTGAAGCAGTTTTTTGGGGAATGTGGGGGGGGGTGATCCCACTTCCAGTCAGTCACTTCCACAGACTGATGACGGATGAGGACGAGGTCTGGACTGGTGTGGGCATGATGGGGGCAGGTGATGTCTGGACAGAGTGTCTGATGTTGGCAGCTAAAACATTGCTGCCCAGTGGACTGGGGTGAATCCCATCAGTTTTATAGAATGAAGTTCTGTTCCAGAAAAGATTAAAATTGTCAATAAAAACAAATCTGTTTAGGCTGGAAGCAGAGTGGAGCCAGGTGCTCAGACTCAGCTGCCTGCTGAAGCGGCCCTGGCCGCGGGAGAGAGAGGGGAGGGGTCCCGAGATAAAAACAGTCAATGGACAGGAGTTTAAAAAATTAAAAAGTCTGATGAACGCCTTTTGAGTCGTTTCAGACTCTCGATAAGACGTGTCATTAAAACCAACATGTAAAATCAGCCTCCTGATTGTGGAAGGGAGAGATCGCAGCAGGTCTGGGAGTTTCTCCAGAATATCCAGAACTGTGGCTCCCGGAAAACAGTGTGTGACCGCGTTAAAGAAGCGGAACTTCCCTATAATGGAGTCCCCGATTATCGCCGTTGTTGGGGTAAACAGTGGAGGAGGAGACGCGGGTGCAGGTGCAGAGCCGACAGGTACCCGCGTGACGACAGCGGCAGCCTCACCTTGCGGCCGGTGGTTCATCTGTGGCGGCGAGGTCCGAGCCTTGCTGGAATGGAAGCGGACGGCTTCCTTCAGGATCCGACGGCGGGAGGAAGATGCTGGAGCCCGCGAGGACGCGGGGAGATCCAGACGCTCGACTGATCCTGATGGGGCTTTAGCGGTGATCCCCGAGGCCCGGTCCGGGTTGCTGCATGCTGCGATGCGTCCGTCCTCCTTCGGGTTCACAGTGGCGTCTCTCCGTAGAGCGGGGAAATCCATGGTGGAGCCCAGTTCTGGTGGAGTCTGTGCCGCTGTGACCGCTGCGGAAGGAGCGAGAGAATCCGCAGCCAGGCCGGAGAAGCGGTTGGAGAGACTCAGGACGGGAGCCTTCCGGGTCTCATCAGATCTCCTTCTGGGCTTTCGGACAACCTCTTCTTCATCCAGGGATCTTTGCTTGGGTGTTGAGAATGAAGAAGGGCGTGGGCAGGTGGACGGGTCCCATGGAGCTGTGTCCTGGAGTGCGGCGCTAAGCGAGGTTAGCCGCTTAGACTGAGCGAAAGAGCAACCAAGAATCTGGATAGGAGAGCGTCCTTCATTTCCAGCTCAGCTTTCAGACGACGGATGTCTTCTTTGAGGTCAGTGATCATTCCAGTAGCTTTACTCAGAGACTGTGAGACCAGATCATTGGTTGGATTTGGGTTTTTTCCCAAGTTTTGGTCTGGACTCACCACTGCTGTTTCTCCGTCCGCCATTTTGTCCGCCATGTCCACCATCATTTTGTCCACCATCATGTGCACACCTCTCCAAACCTCATCTTCATGTGCAGACATCTGTGTGTGGAGGTGACTGATAGGAATCTGTATCTTCCTCCGACATTCAACAACAAAGAACTGCTTCAACCATCAACACTGCTTCCCATCCAAGACCTGTTGCCCCCTCAGCCTATCCCATTAAGATCATTGTCACAGACAGGTCTTCTATTAAGGGACATCTTGGGAGAAAACCAAACATCTATTGCCTTCGCCCACCAAAGGAAGCACCAAAGCCTCGGGAAGCAGTTTCTATAACAACGATGATCTCTTTTAACTGAAACATGGCTGAGCCCGGATGCATTTACTGTTCTCACAGAGGCCTCCCCATCAAATTTTGGATTTGTATTTTTAAAGAGGGAGGGCAAATAGGATGGTGGCACTGCATCTGTAATGTCCAAATCCTTTGCAGTAAAGCAAATTTCATTAGATTAGTGCTCCAGCTTTGAACGCTATGCTTTTATCTTTAACTTCCCTTCAACTTTATACATTACAGTATACAGACCACCAAAATCGAGCTCTGTTTTTACTGAGGAGTTTTCTGGGTTCTTTGCATCTGACCACACTTCCTTTAACATGATTTTAACAACTGGGGATTTTAACCTGCGTGTAGGCAGGGAGTCAAACTATAGCGCTACTTAGCTTATTGACTTACTTGCTTTTTTGAATTTTAAACATGGCATGCAGCCAATACACTCTTTAACTTTCCATCAGTCATGGTTTACCTACCAGTGTGTCCACTGTTGTGAACCGAGCTGTATCTGGTCATTACTGAGTGCTCTTTAACATCACTGGTTTTATAAAACCTGAGACCTCCGTGAGAACGCTACTTAACTCCTGAAGTGGTCAAAAAAATTATTTTTTCCGTTTGCTTCAACTCTCCACTATTCAATTTACTTTAGAAAATTTTAACAATAAATTAAGATGTAGTCTTGATTTAGTTGCTCCACCAAAACCTGAAAAGATAGGTATCAAACCCACACCCTCTTGTAGAAATAAAGATATTCTGCCGCTGAAAAACATTGAAGAAAACATAAGCTCGAAATAAACTACCAACTATACAAAAAACAACCAAATCTTTACAACCAGACTGCAAAACAGACCAGGAACTTTCTTACTTTCTCTAGAAATACAAAATAATCCCAGAATCTTCTTCACCACATCTTTGATCAACTCTGGTGTTGGATCAACACTGAAGTGAGTAAAAACACAATGCCGGCTATCACATCATTGTGTTAGGACTTTGCTAACCACTTTTTTTCCCCTGGGTTGCTAGCATCTGAGTATTTTTGTTCCTCCGCTAACGTGACATTGGTGGAACCCTTGCTAAAGAGAATTTAGATCCCACGGTTTTCAATGACTACTGAGCTGTGTCCAACTTACCATTTTGAAGCAAGATTTTAGAAAAACTTGTTTTTATTAAAGCTGAATGAGTTTATCTTACAGAACAACATCTTTAAGATAAAACAGTGTGGTTTTATAATGAACCACAGTACAGACAGACTTGTTAAAGATTGTTAATGATGTCAGGTATGCCTTGGATTCAAGTCAGATCTGAGTATTAGTTCTACTAGATCTAATTGCTGATTTTATTACTGTTGATCACCTGATCCTTTTTAACAGACTTAAAAGCCTTGGCCTTTCAGACACTGTTCTCAAGTGGTTCAAATCTTATCTCTAGGAGAGAAACTTTATGGTAAGCATGGACACACACTTTTCTAGGATCTTAGAAATTGGCCCCTTATTAACATTTATGTGCTTCCTCTGGGGAATGTCTGTCATGTTTCTTGGTCAGTCTCCTCCCCCTCCAGCCCTGCTCCACTCCTAACCACCTCCAGCTGTCGCCACTCAACCTCATCAACCCTGCAGCTCAAAAGGAGACTCAACCCCATCATTCAACGCCAGTTCGTTGCCCCTTATGGTGACTAAGCCTGGGCTCTCGTCTTGTTTTGAACCTCTCTTGTCACTGCTCTCGATCTGGCTCTAACGTTGTTCTCCTGCTCCAGGAAACCCTCACCACGAGTGAGGTGAGTTGGACTTTCGATCTACTCCTTGGAAACCGGCGGACAACTCGGCCATCGCTAACTTAAGTTAGAAACCTGGATGTTATTTTTGACTCTAAGCCACATGTGTCAAACTCAAGGCCCCGGGGCCAAATGTGGCCGGCCATGTCACTTTAAGTGGCCCGTGAGTGCATAAAAGTTTAGATTTTCACTTTTATACTTTATATAGCACTTTAACATCTGCCAGACATCCAAGGTGCTGCACAAGTATAAACACACTAAAACCATTGGTAAAATTCAAGGAAGCACAATAAAACGATAATAAAAACATCAGTAAAAGAAAACACTAAAATAGCTGTAATTATCATTCTCTCTGGTGTTAAAAGCCAATGTAAAAATGAGTTGTTTTTTTTAGCAGACATTTAAAATCGTTTAGGGATCTGGCAGATCTCACTGACAGGGGAAGACGATTCCAGAGTTTAGAAGCAGCTGAAAACTGTCCCCTTTGGTAACAAGTTCTATAAGATAAAGATAAGGAGGTGCCAGACCATTTGAACATTTAAAAACCAAGAGTAAGATTTTAAAATCAAGTCTAAAAGAAACAGGCAGCCAGTGCAGAGAGCGCAGTATTGGTTTGACATGATCCCGCCGTCTGGTCCTCGTTAGAAGTCGGGCAGCTGAATTCTTGTCCAGCTGAGGACGGTGGAGGAGAGACATTCTTAAAATATTTTTAAGAAATAAACAATTTTTCTTTAGTTGATTACATACTATTTATGTGTAGCTGCGGGCCATAATTATTCAATGTTTGCAGGTCTTGTGTGTATGCATACAGATTGTCATCAAACCATCAGTTGAATGCAAGGCTGTGTGCAGCCTTCAGGGGGTCGGCCGGCTG
>JAUDJI010000408.1:0-14293 GCA_037389245.1 Oryzias sinensis | reverse complement strand
CATCCATCCATCCATCCATCCATCCATCCATCCATCCATCCATCCATCCATTCATCCATCCATCCATGCATCCATTCATCCATCTTGAGAAACCTCTGAATCCTTTTTGTGATTGCTGAGGCAAACCAACTACTGTTGGGTGAAGGCTGGATACACCCTGAACAGGCACACCTAAGGATAATTTAGAGACGCCTTTTAACATTTGAAGCCTCCGGGCTGCTCCCTCTTCCCTTCTCTACTTCTGTGCCAGTCCCAAGCCCGGTTGCTTTGAGAAGGTTGCATCAGGAAGGGCATCCGGCGTAAAACATTGCCAAATTTACCATGCGACTTGTTCGCTGTGGCGACCCCTGATGGGAAAAGCCGAAAGAGAAACAACAACAATTTAACATTTGAAGCCTATTTTTGGACTGTGGGAGGAAACTGGAGTTCCCAGAAAAAACCCCACACATCCATTGTGAGGACAAGCAAAATTCCCACAGAAAGAAAGGATTTGATTTGAACCTTCTCGCTGTGAGGTGAGAGGGCTACCCATGGTGACACCATGCAGCATCATAGTAGTTTTGTAAACAATTCCCTAGCGCACAAAACTTGACAAGGAAACATTAACATAATGCTGTTTCTCTTTACATTGTTGCTGTAATTATATGAGTTTGAGTCAAAACAAGCTTGTTATGTTTAAAATTGATCAAATGTAAATGATCAGATCTATCTGGCAGACCCTTCCTGTAGGACAAACACTTTTCCAGCTCATCATTGCCAGGACTCTCTGGATATGATGGACTTTAAAGAAGAACTAATGACTGAAGAAAAAGCTGCTGACAGTCAGGCCTCGACTATTCGCTGTTTGCTTTATTTCCAGGAAATTTGACTATGCAGGTAAATTCTTTATGAATGCTTTGGGATCCTGTGGTGAAGAGCATGTGTTGTTTAATCCATACCTGACAGATGGTGTGAAATGCCTTCAGGCTGACTGCAGCAGAATTTAGCAGAGACGTTTGTGGTTCAGGAATGGCAGGAGAAAAGCGTTTGTCTGATCTTTTATAGAAGGAATCGGCTTCTGTTCAGAAGACAGCTCTTTACCCCTTGTGCTATCCTAGGCACTTTAACGTTGGGAGTGGGGTCATCTAGACCCACTAGACAGTGCTCTGAACCTTTTTTCTTCAATGATTTGTGATCTTCACTGGTGTCCATGGATTACATGAAATCTTTCCACCTTTATCCACCTTTGTCATGGTAGGGAGAACACGTCAATGGAAGGGGGGGGTCATCTAAGATAGCACATAATAATATTCAATACGTTCAAACTGAAAAAAACTCAATCAGTTTACCTTTATCTCTAAACTTATTTACTTGCTGGACTTCTAAATAAACCAGATGAATGGATTGAGGACGTTTAATGTCTGAACATAAATTTAATATTCTAAACAAATGCAAGGGTTGTGATCTGCTGTTCTGTGAAAGTTTGAACAAAATTACAAACAGTATTGTTAGAACTCTGTAAAAAATATAACCCGTGAGCTGACTTTATCCTTCTGTGGATAAATTGTTCCCTTTCGTACCCATAACTTTGTAAGTTATGGCAGATCAGTGAAAGAGAAGCTTTTGCTCCATGTTGTGTAATAGTACACAGGATAAGTTTGTTTAGGATCCCAGTTTAAGGTAGAACGTCTGCTGCAGTCAGACATTTTTCTCCCAGGAGTCAAAAAGCTTTTTTCTTAAGTGAGCATTTCCTGAAAGGCCTGAAAATGTTAAAAAAAGTTCATATTTTCTCTCAAAGTACTTGCAGGTATCTCAAAGCGAACTGCTCATAATTTCCGCTATATGATTGGAAAGTAAAACTAAACTTAGTTGCTGAGCCTCAGCAGCAGGTTTATGTGCATTTATTATCATTCACTGACGACAAAAACAGACATGAATTATATGCGTGTCATGCAACTTGTTTATGTGTGGAATATTAAACTGGTTTGTCTCCAAGTTAGGCCTTAGTCACATGGACCCATACACAGGTGGACCCATATGGGTGCTTTTTTGGTTGTGACCCTTGGGGGGTCATAGAAAGGTGCAGGTGTGTCAAGTAGTTCTCTCGGAGTTCATGTGGCCACCTTATGGGGCATCATGAAAATGCAGTGTACCATTGTCGTGCATTTGGTAAATGTATCATGAAGTATTTGTAAGACTAATGCAAGTTGCACGCACTTGTGACAGATGTGTGATGCTGTTGCATGATGTCCTTATGTGTTAGTAAGGTGCAAATACAGGCTACTTACTGACATACTGACCGTGCCACAGGATGTGGAGGTGATACGGAATTTCCCTTAGGGTGTCCACACAAACTACACTGATCGTCTAATTTCCTCATTTCTAACAGTCAGGCTGCAAGCATGGAGCACACACTTATCACTTTAAAAGCACTAACAGAAAGAATGAAAAGTCCACACGACACTCCTGCATCTCACCCACTTCTCCTTCGCCAACCCTTGCGCGTTGTTTAACTTTCACTACAACCCGTCACATTCAAAGCATGCCGTAGAAAAAATTTGCATGAACGATTTCGGTTTACGGTTTTACTGAGCAGTCTACGACTTTATATTGAATGCAGGCCACCTGCATTCTCCGTACAGATTTGCCTGTTTTTCACCCAGAGACAGCCAGTATCCACCGGTAATGGTCTGTTTTCAAACTTTTCTCATGTATAAGATGCACCAAGCTATAAAGTGCATCAAGCAAGACAAAAAAGTCAAAAATAAGTCATTAAGTCAGCAAGTCAGACTTTATTAACTGTGTCCACAGTAGTTCTAGAACGTGTTTGTAACACGCAACACCTTAGCCACTGTAGCAGCATTAGCTGTGTTGGCATATTAACAATACCTAATAACTCCTAACCTTGTTGGTAACACATAAAAAACAAAACACAGACTGACACCACTACACATTAGGCATGTAAGCATATTCAGAATAACACCCAAACTTGTCTGGAGCTCAAAACTACGTGTGTCAAATTATCGCGTTAATTAATTACACACAAATTAATACGTTGTTTTGATAAGGCATTTTATGCTCTGAAATATAAAAAAACTGTTTACTTGCATGGATGTTTCATTTATACTCAGCTGAAAACGGCTCTTACATTGCTCCCAGTACACGTCTTAGTGTCGGTGTACCGCTGTGTAGGCGGCAAGCACAATGTTGCTGCTGTGACTTCATCAATGTGTGGCTTTACTCTCAGATGAGTCTTTCTCACTTCCCAAAACAAAGTGGGAAAACGATCTTTCTATTGCTGGTAACACTGAGTTCTGGGCTCAAATATGTTAAAACATCTATACTATGACAAAAAACCCTAACTTACAACTAATACATTACAAAACCCTCCACAGAATTCACTACACAAGAGAGAAAATGTCAAGAATGGGATTTGAATCAGAGATCTGCCCATATTTCACTCACAATACCCCCGGACACAAACTGTATATCTATGCGACTGCACACCCATTAAACAATTTGGGGAAGAAATGACCCAAACTTTATCTACCTTCTTGGCCTGCCTCATCCCTTTATCACCTTTACTGTGTCTATTAGGAGACCTAACAGAACTATCACATTTGAATCTTGACCAGTCTAAGAGTAGATTTATCCTTGTAGCAATAAGCATTGCTGAAAAACCATCTTCATGAGCTGGAATTCAAAGAACACCATAAACCTGTCTACATGGAAAAACTTGTTAGTGGAACACATTTCTTCAGCCAGTTCATTAACTTCTTCCACTAGCCGCGGTTACATGGGCAGAATATCTTGATCGGATCAATGGTCGGGTTAAAATTCACCCGTGCACATGGGATCAGAAAACCTTTTTCCGATTAGAACAAGCGTTCCCATGGCTCACACCTTTGGTCGGAGTAAATCGTTTGGGCATGCGCAGTAGTGGTAAAAAAAAACCCGGAAGAAGAGATGCGCCTCGTTGTAAACAGACCGCTGCCACAGACTTTTGTGCAGCAGCTCCGTAACACGAGGCGATCTTCCAAACGTGCTTTTATTAATGTTATGAATAGTATGAAGCGCCTGCTCGCTCATCGTTTATTTAATCCGTGTGGTCAGTGCTTTTTATGTTGAAGAACGGAGCTGGAAGAGTTAGGAGGACAGGCTATAAACACGCGCTAACAACATTAGCCTTGCTTGTGGACACAAAATCCAGGACCGTGCGAGAGACGCAGCAATCTACATCTGCTGTCGGGGCTCTCGAACTTGGGCACGGCGCCCACACGTAACTAAGCATCACTCCCTCCCTTCACACACAAAGTTATCTGGCTCCTCTGCTCATTTGGTCCACTGGCACCCGAGCCTGGTGCCAGTGGAACAAAGCGCTGCTGCCCCGCATACCCCTCTTGAAGGAGGGAGAGGCAGAGAGCCAGCGGGGCGAGAGCGGAGCGGCGCTTTTCACGGGGCGTCTGCAGAGCATTCAGTCGGTCCCGTATGCGCTTCAAAGCTTTCTCACAGCCAAACACCGTCTATGCATGACGTAAGCCAGAGCAGCAGTGACAGACGATCGGAATGACCGTTTACATGCTCCACGATCGGATAAACGATCGGTATAACCCACCTATCTCCATCGGAAAGAAATTCTGATCCGAATGAGTCTGATCGGAGCAGAGTATTCCGAACGGCGCGTTTACATGACGCATTTTCTTTCCGATCAGGCGTTCTTTCCGATTACTTTTGCCCATGTAAACGCGGCTAGTGACACGATTGAACCACTATCTGTTTGGTCAGCTCTCATTGAGTTCCTAAATGAACATTTATCTGAGAACCAAATGCGTGGTTGTCTTAGCCTCTATAGGGTTGGGGGGGTTGACCTTGCTCTTCCGTTGTCTCCCCGCCTTTTTCTCTCAATACCCTATTTATCTCATCTGCAGGCGTCTGATGGTTATGGGTAATTACTCTCAATATTTGTATTTTTATTCATTGGGGAGCGGGTTTAGCTCGTGCTGGTTTGCGGCGCCTTCCATCCGTGAAACCAGGGTTCAAATCCGGGCTGCTCCCTGTTCCCTTCTCTACTTCTGTGCCGGTCCCAAGCCTGGTTGCTTTGAGAAGGTTGCGTCAGGAAGGGCATCCGGCGTAAAACATTGCCAAAGTTTACCATGCGACTTGTTCGCTGTGGCGACCCATGACGACCCATTCTCTCCTGAAACTTCACCAAACCATTAATATCAGGATTCAAATCCTGTGCAGAAACACATTTACTGTCATTCAAGTGTGCAAAACACAATGAAATGTCCATTATTATTATGATTCATTATTATAAGAATCTTTTCCTGGTTTCTGCCTGAATTTTGTGGCAACACCTGCCTTCTTCCTGACCTTTGATGGAGCGCCATCAGTGTCCAAAATTACTTCATGTGACCAGTTCACTCCAACATTGTCCAGCACAGTAACTAGAGAGCTGACTATGTCATCAGTTGATGTTGTGTCCATCAACTCAAGAAACTCCACTGTGACGTTTCTTCAGCACCTCTAATAAATATGCACAGCTGTACATATCTGTGATGTTGGTGCTTTCATCATTAGTGACTGAAAATACAATAAATGACTGGATTCCTTCATATGGCTGCCCATGGTTCCTCAGAGGTGTTGGATCTGGAGTCATAATTCTTGACAGACTCATGTTTAAGGTCGACTTCTTTTTGGGAACCAGACTTCTGCAACCTTCAGCATTTTTCAATAAGTTCACCATCAGAAAATGGTTTGGATGTTTGCTCCAACTTGTCTGCAATATAGTAGCTAGGTGTCACTGCTCCATCACTGTCGTCACGCCTGCAGTAAATCCAGACGGTTATTCGGTATATCGGTCCAGCTAATAGTTGCTAAATCTCTTTTTTCTTAACTGCAAATTTCTTTGTGGAGAGTCTCATAGTGGTGCGGAATGATATATTCTTGTTAACCTGTTGATGACGTACCAAGCATGCAGGTTTGCATTCAGCTCTGTGAACAAATAAAACGCTTTCCATTTTCCTGGAAAGCTCTAGACTTCACTTTAACCTTTTTTTTTTCTTTTTGACAACATTTTGGTCATTATTGTGTCACTACTGATCATCCTTCAGTGATGAAGCTCACAGGGAACCGAAATACTGCCTACCCAGACACAGAGCTGTTAGGTTTCGTTTTTGGCACATGCAGAGTTATGTTGTTTCACCTGTTAAGCTTTTTCTTTGCTCCCCCTAGTGGCAGAATTGCTCATTTCGGTTATTTCTTTAAAAAATCATAACTGTCCACAGGAATGGACTAGAAACTTGCTTTCTTTTTTAAACATCCTTGTGATTTTTACTCTTCATGTGTGGGCCGGACTAAACCACCTGGCGGGCCGGAAAAGGCCCGCGGGCCGTATGTTTGACACTCCTGCATTTAGCCTGGCAAGGTGTTCATTATCATAGATGTATGGGATACGAGGAGGGATGATTGCATCGACAGTACACTGTGGAATAAGCTACTGTATGTATAGGTAATATGGTATTAATAAAAAGTTTGTGGTCAATATTTTTTGGATTGCTTAGAAAAGGGTTACAATCTGGAGCTGCTGTTAGGAGTCTTCTATATTAGTAACCCTTCATAAAGCCAGTTTGCTTTGATGTAATGTTGTAGTTAGTTTAAATAAGGACTGACAGAATTTTTTTATTTCAGGCACTTTAAGCTTCTTTTCTGTTTTAGACTAGAACAGGATTTCTTTTTGGGAAAATAAAGTTAATATTTGGATTTATATTGCTGCTTTCTTTCTTTATTGTTAAAATATACAATTTTAGGTATACTGACACATACTTACTTTACTTTTTATAGATACTCACCTATATTGTCACCGTTTGGGTGTGTGTGTGGGGGGGGGGGCATTTTCTTTTACCTAGGGGGGGGCCTGGCAAAAAATAATTGAGAAGCACTGGCTTAATGGAATAAAAAAGGGGTTCTCTTTATTAAAACCCAAAATAGTTTTCAATTTTCCTCCTTCATTAAAAATGTTTTTAGAGGGAATTTGTCTCAGCCCAACATCATCAGCTCAATTAATGCAAGAGCATTTATCATGTAGCCTGTGAATAATTGATGCAGCCGAGCTTTGCTTGGAATTTCTAGGACATTTTATGAAATGTTTATATTTTTTCCAGTTGTACAGTTTTGATTCATCCAGTCACTGCTGTCATGTGTAGTTTATTCAATGACAGGAGTACAACCTTATTCTGCAAGAAAATTGTTTAAATAGAAGTAATTCCCGGATTACTGAAAGAACACCGTGTGCTGCAGGTGGCAAAAAAGCCAAATTATTTGTCAAGAAATGGACAACAACCAAGCAGAGTCAGAGACACAAAACTACCTAGAAAGGAGTCTTTATGTTGGAACTCCACCACAGTTTAACAAATTATGCAGTGCAATGCCAGATGCATTTAGCCATCAGTTTGAATAATCCAAATCTGGTGTTCCGACCACCATCGACTCAGATGTAAAACAACCGGCACCAATGCCTGCAAAGTGCTTTTACAAACATAAGGAGCTCAGTGTATTCTGGTGTGGAATTGGGATTAAATGGCAACAACTTCAGTGTTAAAATTGATATAAACCAAGTTAAATACTATTAAAATAAGTTAAAGGGGAACATGGTGAGGCACAGAGGTCCCAGCAAAAGTGATGAATTCCATTCTTAAATCTACAAATCTGATGAATGGTTCTGGGTTGGTGTTTGATGTTTTGCAGAAGCAGGATTATGGTACAGGATTGCTTTCCAAGAGCTGGGCTTGGAAGTTTTTTTAAAGGGCCTATACAATGCTTTAAAAATCATATTTTTTGAGCTTTTAAGTTTATTGTAATACTGAATCCTCAAGAAAAACAACCCCAAAGTAGTATTTCTTTCCATTCACGCATCTCTGAGCATTCCTCTAAACACATGCGCACTGAGCGCCAGCCCCTCCCAATCCATAAAACTGAGTGGATCCTCTCATTGTGACAGATGAGTGAGGACAACCCCTTCCAGGAAGAGTCTGCACTGCCGGCACCGCCCCCAGGTTAACATAAAGACCCACTTTCTCAGCGAAGGTAGTGGTGATCTGCCAAATGCTTTCCTTTTCTATGCACAATACGCACATCCTTCTTTGCAAACGCTTGGATGTTGTTTGTGTTCGTGGGTGAAACACCGCCATGCTGTAGAGGCCGGCTCAAGGTGGACGTCAGTGTGGCGGCCGCTGCCTTAGAGATCAAGTCATCTTACTTCTGGGGAAGAAAATGAACTGCAAAAATAACTACGGTAATATTATCATGTCTATGGATATGGTTTTACAATAAAAGGCTTAAGAAAATCATGATATAGGCCCTTTAAAGACACCGAATGCTTTAGCATACAATTATATTTTAAACAATTTAATGGCCCTAGCCTTGGTGAATGGTTTGGGAAAGTTGCCTTTCTGTTCCAACAAGCCTGGCCCATCATGAAATGGATGAGCAAGTTTGATCCCTGGCTTGCACAGAACACTGGTCCCGACTCCATAGAAGACCTCTGATATAAATTAAAGCCAAGACTGCAAACCATTTAATGATGAGCTACATAAAAAGGATAACAAGGTGAAATCCTTTATATATAATTTGACTTTGGAATTTAACATTCAGGAAGCCCTGATCACGCTGTTGTAGGCCATCTCCTATTTATTTTCAGAGACAAACGTCCTGGTGTGACCTTTAAACTTGCTGTTGACCTCTGTGGCTCTGTTCTTGGTAAAGACTGCAGTGGCATCAGTTTTGCTAATGTGGGAAGTAATAGATCTCCAAAAAAGACAACATGTTGCCGCTGTACTTCATTTGACTCTATTACAACCAAACGGACGGATGCCTCAGATGCCCCAGATCCCAAGTCTTCTGTGATTTCCAGCTCCCTCACTTTGTTTGATTCAGGGGCAGGGATAAAACACCAAAACAAATAAAATATACATACCAGAAATCTACACTTATTGTGAAGATTTCTATAAATGTCAAATTCAGAACCCTAACAAATGATCCTGTTTAAGCTCACCTGCAACTGGGTGCTGCGGGGTTTGGGTTGTCAGGCCTGTGGAGGGTTGTAAAGGGAAGCAGCTGCATCTTAAGGGGAAACGCAGGTGTGTCCTGCAGTTCCCTTAAGACTTGTGCAGACATCTTATGGGGACGTCATGTAAATGGAACGTACCATTGTTGTGCTGTGGTTAGTGTAACATGAAGTATTTTTATGGAGTATGTAAGTTACACCAGTGGTTCTCAAATGGGGGTACGCGTACCCCTGGGGGTATGTGGAGGTACTGCAGGGGGTACGTGAAGCTTTTCAAAACATCTATCTAAATCAGTAGGCTCATCCTAATAATAAATCTTGAGAAAAATGATTTTGTAAAAACTTTGATAAAATATAAATATGTGTTCATGCACTGAACTTTATATTCAGCATTTAGTTTCAATATCCTTTGAAATAAAACTGCCCCCCCCCTCACCAAGTTAGTTTGACCCACTGACGTCACGCACTCATCAACGACCTGTCGCTACCATAACACTGTAACTATGGAGACGTGGTTAAAGCCCAGCAGCCAAATACAGATGTACAAGTGAAAATGAAAACAAAACAAGAGGTGACGAAGTCCAGAAAGTACATGGAAGAATATGTTTTAATGGGATTTACGTCCACAAGCTCTGGCCCACCCCAGTCACTGTGGGTTTTTTTGCGGACAGAAGTTAGCCAACGCTAGCATGAAGCCGGCACACCTCCAGCGGCATCTCACCACAAAACATGGATGTCACGTTGGTAAGGCACCAGAGTGCTCACACCACTCTCACACAGCTGCTCCAGAAAGCTGTGGAGCCGCTGCTACCGTTTGCATCCATATATTTATGTGAGGCCTCCTTCTCAGCAATGATGCTGATCAAAACGAAGCAAAGAAACAGACTGTGCCTGGAGAAGAGCTTGATCACTGCAGTTGCGTCCTTGCCACCAAGAATGACAAAGATCCTCAGTGAGGTGCAAGCTCATATTTCTCATTGAAATTTTTGTCCTGTTCATAAATCACTGCCTGTTACACGCTGTTCAATTCAAGTCAAATGTTCAATGCAAAGTGATTCACATGCAATTTTCTTTTGTTTATCCTAAAAGAGTTAACGTTAATTATTATTTGTGAGCAAATCTTTATTTATTAATTTAATTTATTTTGTAAACTAAATATTATTTATTTATAATTAGGTTATAGATTTATTTCTGTGAACAGATTTTTGTTATTCATGTATATTTTTTATTTTATTTATTATTAGCAGCATTTTACACATTTGAGTTTTGACTGGTTTTATGCCTTCTGGTGGTCAACGTCTTCTGTTTTTCTTTTTTGTTTGTACATGCAATGTTTGCCATATGAATGTTTTTGTCAGTTTCACTGTTGTTTGGGTTGACTAAATCTGACTTTACAGCACTGTACCTCTTTTTTCTTCCGAAAATGTTTTGCCCGTGTCAGGGGGTACCTGTCTAAAAATATATTTCTAAGGGGGTTCATCACTGAAGAAAGTTTGAGAACCACTGAGTTACACGTACAGGTGATGCAGTTGTACAACGCCCTTTAAGCAGCACTAGGGGCTTCAGTGTTCCCCTGCGTATTCACATTTCCATATTTGCATATTCACGTATTTGCAGAATCACGGAATTCCTCCGATTCATCAAAAAAACGTAGACAGCTCAAGACTCTTGCATGAGACTTTTGCGTCTGAAGGAGGTGCTGCAGGGGAGTAGGGAAACGCGATGATGAGCATACCGGCCCATTGGCTTTCTTGTCGGCTTCAAAGGAATATTTCCTATCTAGTTCCACCGGTTCCTGAATTGTATCAACCAAGGTTTGTGCCCCTGCACAGAGAAATGACATCAGCTGACTCAGAAGCGGACGGAAAATGTCCTAAGATCCTGAAGAAAAGAATCGCAGAGAATAAATATCATCTGCAGCAGGTGTTTGATCTGGATAAGACTCTGATCAGTTCATCACAGGGCCTCTTCTGCTCTCTGATGAACTTAAGGCACAGAGAGACACTATAAATCTGTTATAAAGTATGCTACGGTACAGTCTAGTAATCTGGAAAAAAAAGGCTTTGTGTTCTTTGATAAATGTTTTACAAAGCATGAGAAATGTTTCAGAAGGGTTTTTGATGAGTAATGATCAGTGACGAACATTCTTCAGCCGCGGGGGTGGGGGTTGGATCTCCGTATTCACGGATGTCTCTGGTCCCTAACACCCGTGAATACGGGGGCAATATTGTACTGAATTCCTACTGACCACGTGCAAATGCAGCAAGCACAGGGTGTGCAGGTGATACATAAGTGCCTGTACGATGCCCACACAAGTTATGTTCTGTTTAATTTCCCAGTTTATAACACTCAGGCTGCAAGCATAGGCGTGCGAGGAGTACAAACGTATCAGATGAACAGCACTAACGAGCTCCTTTTGCACTATGAAGGATTTGGGGGTGTTGAAAATATGATATGTCTGCATCTCAGCAACTTCACCCTTACTAACCCTTCCGTGTGGTTTAAGTGTTCTCTACGGCTTGTCACTTGTAAAATGCCGTAGAAAAATTGTGCATGAACCTTTTCGCTCTATGGGCTCACCGTACGTCTATGACCTAAAATGTCCTGCGGACCCTGGACTAATTCGCTAATTTTTCACCTGCAGACAACCCACATCCACCTACAAGGGCAGTTATGAGTAAGGCATTACATGATTTTCTAAAAAAAAAAGTGTTCTCCTGGGAAATCGAGTAATATTTAGATATTTGCTGTGAATGTAAACAGGATTTTGTGAACTTCCAGCAGAATGGTCAAACATTCCCAGCAACAATCTGTAAACTCTGTCATGTTGCCTGCCAGCTACTATCCCCCTCCCCCGCCTTCTCTATTCTGGACGCGACCAGCTCCCTTCACTTACCTCACCATCTCCGCTGCCTTCTTAAGGAGCACCTGGATCATCATTCGACGCTAGTTCATTGTTCCTCCTATGGTGCATAGTCTGGTCAGCTCATGTTCCTGAATGTTGCCAAGTTTCGTATTACTCATTGTGCCTCTCGCTCTGTCTCAGGAAAGATCTCCTCGGATACTCACCTGGTCGCTGTCTTCTGGTCTCCCGTGCCTCGCTCCTGGATATCCTCTGCAATACTCCTCCAGCCAGCCGCCGCGCCTCCTCCTGGAAAGAAGGCATTACTCACCTTCTACTAAATTAAATCATCTTAAATTTACCTCTCTGTCCGAGTATCCTTCCGGATTCCAGCGCTTGGGTCATTCTGAACTTACGTCATATTATGACAAACTCATGGAAAGCCTTGTTGGAGAAGTTCAAGTTGTTGGAGCTATGAGGTGTGTGCTGACAGTTCATTAGGCCTTGCGGATTATAAACGGAGTGTTTCTACACTTGATGTGTGCTTCAAAAAGGAGGCAAATACTTTTTTTTTCTCAACTTGTCCTGTCCAACAGTTGAGCAAACAGATGAGATCTGAGAGCCTCTTGTGCTGGACATATTTTACTGTTACAAAAAGGGTTTATGAATCTTCTGACAAACGAGAGGTGTGTTTGAATAAACTCCTTTTGTAATTTATACTAAACTTTATTCATCTTAATTATATTTGTAACATATTTGTGTTGGACCGGATGAAAAAGAAAAGGAGGGAAGAAGAGAGGGGTGTTGGGGGGAGGGGGTGAAGCAGCTTAGAGCAACAAGTTGCTTGATGTTTATAATCATTACGGTCAGGCTTAGATGTAATACAAATCTAGAGGGGCGGGGCCTGTCCACACACACACACACACACAAATGTTATAAAATTACCTGTTGGCTCCAAAAGTGTTCACATGTCAACATGTATACAATACAAATAATGTTCACACATGCATAATTATGCATTCAGACGTACAAGTGTGAAACATTTCATACAGTCATATTAACTATTTATGGAAAGTTGAGTGTTTCTGTTCTTCTAAGGTGGATGATGGAATGTTAAAACAAGGAAGGAGAGTGCCCAGTCAAAAGAGGCAAATACTTTTAACAAAACACTGTGTTATAAATATCAAGGTCAGAAATTCAGACATTTTCATTCAAGCATCCATCCATCCATTTTCTTCCGCTTATCCGGAACGGGTCGCGGGGGCAGCAGTGTGAACAAAGATGCCCAGACTTCCCTCGCCCCAGCCACTTCCTCCAGCTCCTCTGGGGGGACCCCGAGACAACTCCCCAGGGAGGCGTCCAGGAGGCATCCGGACTAGATGCCCGAGCCACCTCAACTGGCTCCTTTCGATGTGGATGAGAAGCGGTTCTACTCCGAGCTCTCCACGGGTGGACGAGCTTCTCACCTTATCTCTAAGGGAGCACCCCGCCACCCTACGGAGGAGGCTCAAATCAGCCGCTTGTATTCAGTAAGGCTCCTCGGACCTCATACTCCCGGAGCACCCCCACAGGATACCACGGGGGACGCAGTCGAACGCCTTCTCCAAATCCACAAAACACATATGGACTGGGTAAGCGAACTCCCACAAACCCTCCAGTACCCTAGATAGGGTGTAGAGGCGGTCCACTGTTCCACAACCAGGACGGAAACCGCACTGTTGTTCCTGAATCCGAGGTTCGACTATCGGACGGACTCTCCTCTCCAGTACCCTGGCATAGAATTTCCCAGGGAGGTTTCAGTACCCCCTGTTGAAAAGAAAGAACAAGGAACCGATTACATCACCCGGATTGGCGTCACTGGGGCCCCACTCTGGAGCCAGGCCCGGGGTTGGGGCTCGCAGGCGAGCGCCTGGTGACCGGGGCCCCGGTCGGGCACAGCCTGAAGGAGCGACATCAGACCACTCTCCCATGGGCCCACCACCCGTAGGAGACCTCAAAGGGGCCAGTGCATTGTGGTTTGGGTGGCAGTCGAGGGCGGGTGCCTCGGCGGCCCAAACAACGGTCATGGAACTTGGCTTTTGGGACATGGAACGTCACCTCTCTGGAAGGGAAGGAGCCTGAGTTGGTGCGAGAGGTTGAGAGATACCGTCTAGATATAGTCGGGCTCACCTCCACACGTAGCCTCTGAAACTCAATCCTTAGAGAAGGGTTGGACTCTCTACCACTCAGGAGCTGCTCAAGGTGAGAAGTGGCGGCCTGATGTGGCCTTACTTGTGAGCCCCAGCTCAGCTGCCAAGTGTTGGAGTTCACCCTGGTGGACAAGAAGGTCATGTCCCTCCGCCTTCGGGCGGGGGACAGGTGTCTAACTGTGGTTTCGGCTTATGGGCCGAACAGCAGTTTGGAGTACC
>JAUDJI010000407.1:0-14293 GCA_037389245.1 Oryzias sinensis | reverse complement strand
TGTTCCATTAGCATCCTAGATATCAAATTAACAATGTCTGTTTGTTGGTGTTGCATGCTACGTTTTGTTTTCAGAGTAATTGCAAACATTCAAGCATTATATCTTCGTCTTTAACTCCACTCTCGATACATTTTTGGAGATAGTTGATGCAAGGCAGCCCTTCCCAATCTGTGTTGGGTAGCAAAGAAAAGAAATCCAGAGGTTCTTCTTCATGGTGGACCAGAAACCAATCCCATGCAGTGTCTTGACATCAGTGGCTGCATTTGATGTGCTGTTCAAAGCACATTTTTTCTTTAGCATCTCCTATGATTAAGCCCTCTCCAGTCTCTACGCAATTATCCAAACCACATTTATATGTGACACAGATAGAATCTAGTAGATCGGATTCTGTGTAAGGAGCAGAACAACCAGATCCTCCTGAGACCCGGCCCACTCATTTATTTCCATTATAATGGACATTATGTTTACCTGTATATTTCTAAGGAATTATGAGATACCTTTCGAAATCCTACTCTAGACTGTAGAGGACATCCTGGGCTTTCCAGTGATGTCATGTGATGAGTTTGCTTGCTGGGAACTTTAAGTTTTACCTCTCTCAAGAAGGCTGCCATACCATTTACCTCATTTTATGGAAAGGTGAAAGGTAAGTCAAATATTCTGTATCTATTTCTTTTTTTTACCATGATAATTATATATATTCTTGGTCATAAACGTGTTAGGAACACTATTTTAAGATCTGAAAACAGTTTCATGTTTTCTTTTTTGAAACAGCAGGCATTTAATGAATGTCCACTGTAGAGGACACCAGGACCATTTTAATGTATTTAATGGCTGCACATTATTTTAGGGAAAAAAATGAAGCAGAGTGGATTCTATACCAGATAGTAGAGGGAGATTCAGATTTGGAGCTTTCGGATGATGAAAAGGATGAGGAGGATGAGATTCAGTCTGTGATAGGTGATGATGAAGATGAAAATTCAGTAGAATCTGATGAGTCAGAGAAGGAGCAGCAAGGTCGTCGTGCTCTGTGGACCAGGACTAACTTGTATGTTTTATTTAGTTTCAGGCTAATGTCTTACATTTTATGACCATGTTAGAACATTGTAGTGTTTTTACTATGTGTAAATGGAAAAAAATAACTGTTATTTTTTTTAATTAACTTGATTTTTTGTTTTTATTTACATCCATCATAACAGGTTTACACCTGTGTTAGCAGGGCACCCCCCAAAGTTTGTGAATACTGGAGTCCAATCCCGTAATTTCCACAGTACATTGATAACAACATTTTTGAGGATCTGTTTTTGATCTAGTTGTGTTCCAACTACCGGGGAATCACACTCCTCAGCCTCCCTGGGAAAGTTTATGCCAGGGTACTGGAGAAGAGAGTCCGTCCAATAGTCAGTTCGGTTTCCGTCCAGGTCGTGGAACAGTGGACCAGCTGAACACCCTCTTCAAGATGCTGGAGGGTTTGTGGGAGTTCCCTCATCCAGTCCAGATGTGTTTTGTGGGTTTGGAGAAGGTGGTCGGCCGCGTCTCTGTGTGCTGTGGAGGGTGCTATGGAAGTATGGGGGTCCGGGGAGCCTTACTGAGGGCTGTTTGGTCTCTGCATGACCAAAGCAAGAGCTTGGTTCGCATAGCCGGCAGTAAGTCAAACCTGTTACCGGTGCATGTTGGACTCTGGCAGGGATGCGCTTTATCACCGGTTCTGTTCATAGTTTTTATGGACAGAATTTCTAGGCACAGGCAGGGGCCGGAGGGGGTCTGGTTTGGGGACCACAGGATTTCATCCCTGCTCTTTGCAGATGACTTTGTCCTGTTGGCTTCATCAAGCTGGGACCTCCAGCGTGCATTAGGGCGGTTTGTGGCCGAGTGTGAAGCAGCTGGGATAAGGGTCAGCACAGCTAAATCTGAGGCCATGGTTCTCGACCGAAGAATGTTAGTTTGCCATCTCTTGGTGGGTGGAGTGTCCCTGCCCCAGGTGGAGGAGTTTAAATATCTTGGAGTCTTGTTCATGAGTGAGGGCAGACAGGAGTGTGAGATTGACAGAGCACCATCCGTAGTCATGCGGTTGCTGTATCGGTCCGTTGTGGTGAAGAAAAAGCTGAGCCAATAAGCAAAGCTCTCAATTTACCGGTCGATCTTCCTCTGTAGCAGATGGTCCAACAAGTAACAAGTAATTTTATTGTTTTAGAACAAAATTTAAGGTTTTTGGGTGAATATCACTCTAAAGATTTCATTTGCTCCTTTTTTCTGATGTTCTATTTTCACAGAAATACCATACTGTTGTCCTCTACAATGGACATGTTGGCAAATTAAAATAAAAATATTTTTAAAATAAAATAAAATTGTAAGGTGTTTTTTTTAGGCCCAAATAGATTGGAAATCACACAAAAACAGAAATTGTAAGACACTTTTTTTCCTCAGTACTCATGAGGAGATACAACTTATCTACATACTATAGAGCAGCTGCTGCCTCTTAGCCAGGATGCTCTTGCAAAAGAAATTTTTAATCTCAATGAGTTTTTTATCCTGGTTAAATAAAGTTGAATAAATAACTTTTCAAAAGGTTTATTGTCCCAGTGTCCAATAGTGTCCAGCCTCAGGCAGTCCAAATGCTCCAGGATGATTAAAAGAGAACCCAGTCCAAACCCCAATCTGATAAATAAATAAAAAACAGACAGAACCAAATAAAACCCACTATAAAAACATTAAAAATAGTAAAAACACGTTTAAAATGTGGGGAGTTAGGATGCGTTTCCTCTTTTTGTACTAAAGAGGATTCAGAAAGCCCCCAATACTGCACACAGTTGTCAGCTTAGTGGAATCTAAACAGGAAATGCCATCATTCTGCTGAAGATATTGCTGCTGATCAGTCAACCTGAACTGTACTGAATAGCACCTTGCTCTATTTCTGTGTACTGGAACATCCCATGATTTAGCTGAGTTTAAGAAAATATGCGCTATTGTAATGCATGAAAAAGATGCTTTTAACCCTTGTGCTATCCTGGGCACTTTAACATTGGGAGTTGGGTCATCTAGACCCACTAGACAGTGCGCTGAACCTTTTTTCTTCAATGATTTGTGAACCTCACTGGTGTCCGTTGATTACATGAAATCTTTCCACCTTAATCCACCTTTGTCACGGTAGGGAAAACACGTCAATGTAAGGCTTGGGTCATCTTAGATAGCACAAGGGTTATTATTATCACAAGGGTTACTGTCAACACACTGTACTTTTGATGAACACTTTCATGCATATTGTATCGAAGAGCAGAGTGATAAATATGGTGTGATTTGTATTGACCGGCCTACTTTTATTTTATTTTTGAGAAATGAGGATATTATTGTTTTTTCTCCACTCCTTTTATTAACAAAATATCAACACAAGAACAAACAAGAATTGACAAGGCACTAGTTGCCACCCTGAGCAGCTGCCCCCTGAACCAGAGCGTTGAGACCAGCTCTCCCTCCGTCAGCACCATCGTCTTCCACAGTTAGACCCGCGTGCCCAGTGAGGCTGGCCAGGTGAAACGTCATGTTAGGGCGATTTCTGGCAGCAGTAGCAAAGTCCGCGAGATCGGTGTGTTCAGCTTTTATCTTGCGCTCCAAGTCATGACAATTGCCCCTATTTGAGTTGTACAGGGCAATCCAGTTTGCCACCTGCTCTTTCATGGTTGGATCCTCCCTTGTCCCGCGGTAGTTGCAAAGAGTTTCATTCCCGTTAGAGACAAAAAGCTCACAAGCAATCCACGCCACCCTTCTGAACAGGGACCCCGAACAGCTACGAGGTCGCCAGCAAACCCTGCATAGACTCGACCCATACGAAGCCCAACGAGATGACTGTTGTGAATTTGGGCTATACAAATAAAATTGAATTGAATTTACTTCCCACTGCGTCCAGACCTGCTCTAGCGGCTGCCCACTCATAGGGGTAAGTGTGCCAAACAAGATGCCATGGGAAATCCAAATGCATCACCACTGCTTCAGCAATGATATCCAGGGATGTGATACCAGATCCTGCGCCCTGACCCAAAAGCATGATAGCCTCTTTGGGTACCTGTCCTAGAAATCGGCAGAACACCTGGTGAGCATTCTGATAGTCGATCCGGTGGCCAAAGTTGGCATAGGTGGCAGATATTTCAGGCAATTGGAGCATTTCCACCTCTCCAGGCATCGAGTCGGCAGTTCTGCTATAAGCTTCTTATGTCTTCCCACTGACATATGTACTTTAGTTGTAATGGCAACAAGCAGCAGTAGCACCACATATACGCTCCTACTGGCCCAGCGGTTAGCAGGGAAGGTAACAACAGCCATGAAGAATGTAATGCGGGCGGCAAGATCGACACTGGAAACCTACTCTTGTGTGTTACTGTTGTATGTGCCCAGTATCACTCCCTCTGGAGTCGCAGGCATTAGACCAGGGGTCGGGAACCTATGGCTCGCGAGCCATATATGGCTCTTCTGATGGCCACGTACAGATAGCAGACAAAATGTTTTAGTACACTCCTTTGCACATGCGCGGACAGATGACTGTCACCAGCGACTGTCACCGGCAACTAGAAGGCCGGTTGTCATTTCAGTGTGAAAGTGGCAAAAATAAATGTCATGGTGTCTATTTCTTTATCAATCCTATAGACAACGCAGATGAGGCAGAAACACTGTTCAAGTGGGATTGCCGTATTTTATGTCGTAAAATAGCGGGGCGATATGTGCTTGCGCAAAAAGGGTCCGCTCAACACCTTACCACGAACTCGCATTGTTGCTAACTAACTTTAGAAACCTTTTTGAGGCTAAAGATGGCTAAAAGAAAAAAAATTGATGAGTATTGTACTTTTCAGCAGGATTGGAAAGAGGAATTTGCCTTTGTGGAGAGAGCAAGTTCTGCAGTGTGCCTTATATGCAATGATAAAATTGCATCAATGAAAAGGTCAAATATTAAACGACACTTTGACACACGTGATGCTGCCTTCGCATCGAAATATCCTGCGGGGGAAAGCAGAAAAAAAGCATGTCAAGAGCTACTGTCCAGAGTGGCAGCTAGCCAGCAGCTGCTCCATGTTTGGACCCAACAAGGTGACGGGAATTCGGCTAGTTTTGCTGCTGCTTTGGTAATTGTGAGAAACGGAAAGCCATTTACAGATGGGGAGTTTGCCAAGTCTTTCATGCTTGATGTTGCCAATGAACTTTATGACGACTTTTCGGATAAAGACAGGATAGTAAAACGGATAAAAGACATGCCTCTGTCTGCAAGAACTGTTCACAATCGGACCATCATGATGTTAAATCAAATTGAGGCGGCACAAGTGAAGAACACAGCACAGTTTTTTCTCTCGCTTTGGATGAGTCAACAGACGTGACCAATTTATCCAGTTCAACGTGATTGCAAGGTATGTTGTCGGTGACACACTACGTGAGGAAAGTCTTGCTGTTTTGCCTCTGAAAGGGACAACAAGAGGGGAGGATTTATTTAAATCCTTCAATGAGTTTGCTAAAGAAAAGAATCTACCGATGGACAAACTTTTTTCGATGTTCACTGATGGTGCTCCATGCATGGTGGGGAAAAACAGAGGATTCATTGCCCCTCTTAGTGAACATGAAAAGAGACGCATCCTAAGTTTTCACTGCATCCTACATCAGGAGATGCTTTGTGTTTAGATGTGTGGCGAGCAGCTTGGCGAGGTATGTCACTGGTCATTCGGGTGGTCAACTTTATTGTTGCCCGAGCTTTAAATGATCGCCAGTTTAAAGCCCTGCTGGATGAAGTTGGGAATAGTTATCCTGGTCTGCTTCTGCACAGCAACGTGCGTTGGTTGTCGAGGGGGAAGGTGCTCAGCCATTTTGAGTTAGCTGACACTGAGTGGCTCCTGAAGTTCTATTATCTCGTGGACATGACTGGACATCTAAACCAGCTCAATGTGAAAATGCAAGGCTTTGGAAATACAATCTTATCCCTGCAACAAGCAGTGTTTGCATTTGAAAACGACATTGAAATGGGTCGTTTACTGCACTTTGAAAAACTGGCAGAATTTAAAGATGCATGCATAGCAAGTGACCCTGTTCGACATCTTCATCTTCAGCAGCTAGCAGGCTTCACATCTAATCTCCTGCAGTCATCCAAAGCGCGCTTTGGAGAATTTCGCGAGCGCACTCGTCTTTTTAAGTTCATCACCCACTTTGGAGAATTTCACGAGCGCACTCGTGTTTTTAAGTTCATCACCCACCCACACGAGTGCACTGTGAACAGCAAGGACTTGAGTTACATCCCCGGTGTCTCTGTCAGAGATTTTGAGCTACAAGCTGCTGACCTGAAGGCCTCAGACTTGTGGGTGAATAAGTTCAAGTCAATGAATGAAGACCTAGAAAGACTTGAACGACAGCAAGCAGAGCTGGCGAGCCAACACAAGTGGGAAGAAATGAAAAAACTTCAACCCGCAGACCAGCTGATTCTCAAAACTTGGAACACGCTGCCTGACACATTCTTTACACTGCAGCGTGTGAGTGTTGCTGTATTGACGATGTTTGGCTCCACGTATGCATGTGAGCAGTCCTTTTCACACCTTAAGAACATTAAGACCAACCTACGATCTTGTCTAACCGATGGAAGTCTTAACGCCTGCATGAAGCTCAATCTCACATTATATCAGCCAGACTACAAGACCATCAGCAAAAAAATGCAGTACCAGAAGTCGCATTAATGGTAAGAAATACTCGTCATTTAGAAACAGCATAACAATTTTATTAAAAAGAATCCACAGACTTACTGTACTTTAAAAATGTTGAAATTACATGAAATGCACACATTCACTTGTATTTTTCATTTTAAACATATTGTATCGGACTGAGTTTGACTGTTGTTGGGTCACGTTTTAAAATTCCGGAGTACATTGAACGCATCAAGCAGAGATGCTGATTGGCCCTCAGTTCTGTTGCTCAGCCTGTCGTTGGGGGGTTTGGACCAATGAGGTTCAGCTATGGGCCGAATAAGGGAAATGGGAGGGCTGATGCGGCATGCAGCAAGGGAATAAAAAGTTGTGGAGAAGCGTTCTCAGCGGGAGAGATTCAGGAGTTGCTGAACAAGTTGTACGACGTTTGTTACGGCCTGCAGTAACCAGAATAAAGAACTTTAGGTTAAGAACTTAACCCCGGTTCTCTGAAACATGAGTGAGGTATCTCACTATGGGACACGCCCCCTGCGCTGTCCCCCAGAAGCTCTTTTTCATTACGCCAGTCTTGACTGGCAGACAGAAGGTGACGTCTGATCTCAGGAGGCGGGACTTCCTCCTGCTATAAGAGCCGGACGCCATCTTCTCTCCTCAGTCTAAGTAAGCACACCTCTTCTCGCTCCAGGCAAGGAGGGTGATCTGGTGAGATACCTCACTCATGTTTCAGAGAACCGGGGTTAAGTTCTTAACCTTAAGTTCTCTTTCAACATTCGTTTCGGTATCTCACTATGGGATGTATAGACTCCCGTATTGCCAGATAAGCTTACTCCGAAGACCAACAGAGAACAACCAGGCTGATCATACAGGTGTAGGTGTGGACCCCACACCTAGCACTGCGTGAGGCAGCCCTGGTCTAGTGACATCCAGTCTATAAAATCTAATGAAAGTGTGAGGCGTTGCCCAACTGGCAGCCGTGCACACATCATCCAGAGAGATGCCCTGAAAAACTGCCCATGATGATGCCATGCCGCGAGTGGAATGAGCGCGCAGGCCCGCCGGGGGTGTTAACCCCTTGCTGTTATAAGCCATGGTTATAGCGCCCACAACCCAGTGTGACAGGCGTTGTTTGGTTATAGGCTTTCCTGTGTGAGGAGAAGCCCATGACACAAACAGCTGCTCAGATTTTCTGAAGCCAGCCGTCCTCTCCACATACATGCGCAGCGCCCGCACAGGGCACAATGTGTGAAGCTTCTCTTGCTCCGTAGAGGAATAAGGAGGCGGATTGAATTCCAAAAACTCAATGGGGTGGCAAGGTATGTTAGGGTTGAAAACCTTGGGCATAAATGCCGGATTCGGTCTCAACAAAACCTTAGAATCCCCTCTGGAGAACTGCAAACAGGACGGGTGAACTGACAACGCATGGATGTCGCTCACTCGTTTAGCAGAAGCTAGTGCAATAAGCAGAGCTGTTTTAAAAGAGAGCGCTTTGAGGCTGACTTGCCTCAGTGGCTCAAACGGTGTGCACGACAGTGCGTCCAGCACCACCGGTAAATCCCAAGGAGCAACAAGGCTTTTCGACACCGGTCGGAGCCGACGTGCGCCCCTCATAAACTGACAAATAAGCGGATGCTGGCCCACTGTTTTGTCATTAACACCTATGTGACAGGCGGATATGGCCGCCAGATACACTTTAATGGTGGAAAAGGACAAACTTTTTTCAATCAGTTCCTGAAGGAACGATAGAATGACTGGGACTGTGCTCTGGAAAGGCATTACGGCCATTTTTACGAACCAGTCCTCAAAAACGCGCCATTTGGCGCCGTAGGCGGAGCGGGTTGACCGCGCTCTAGCACTCTGGATCGTGTCCACGACGTTCTGCGGGAGTCCTGCTGCCATGAGATTCAGCCTCTCACGGGCCAGGCCCACAGAGCCAGGCGTTCCGGATGAGGATGAAAAATTTCCCCGCGGGCCTGCGACAGGAGGTCCCTGCGTAAAGGCAGAGGCCACGGTTGGCTGTGCAGCATCTGAATGATGTCCGCTAGCCAGTGTTTCTCGGGCCACCGAAGAGCTACGAGGATGAGAGAGTGTTTCCCCATCCAAACCCTGGTGAGGGTAGGGGCAATCAACTCCAACGGTGGGCCACTCGTGCGCTAGAGCGTCCACCCCCAGGGGGGCGCTCTGGTCCGTCAGAGAGTAGAACATTTGACACTTGGCGTTCTCCGCTTACGCAAAGAGATCGACCTCTGCTTGACCGTAAATGCTCCACATCTTGGCTACCACCTGGCTGTGGAGTTTCCATTCCCTGTAACGCGGGTTCCCACTGGAGAGCAGTTCGGCTCCCCGGTTCATTATCCCCGGTACATGGATGGCCCGCAGCGACAGAAGACGGGAGCTGCTCCACATAATCAGTCTGTGTGCTAGCGTGTGCAACTGAAATGAGCGTAGCCCTCCTTGTCTGTGGATATACGCCACCACTGTGGTATTGTCGGTCCTGACTAAAACATGGCGCCCTTTCAGGAAGGGTAAGAAATGTTTCAGTGCAAGAGACACCGCCAGGAGTTCCAAGCAGTTTATGTGAACTGATCGCATGTGGGAGCCCCACAGACCGTTCACTGTCCTGCCCTCGTGAGTGGCTCCCCAGCCTGTCAGCGAGGCGTCTGTGGTGATCACCTGTCTTGTTTGCACGGTTCCCATGACAACACCCGTGGTGAGGAAGGAGATATGTGTAGGGCGAGAATGCACGTAACCGAAGCAAGCACTCGCCGGTGACCATGGCGGGCGGGGCTTAGATTGAGCGACGCCACCCACCACTGAAAAGGACGCATGTGTAAGCAGCCAAAAGGGATGACGGACAGCGCCGATGCCATCAGCCCGAGGAGTTTGAGGCACAGTCTGAATGTTATCCACACCCCCCTGCGGAACTGTGACAGACACGCCCGGAAGGCTGTCACTCTCTTCGCTGAGAGTCGCGCTCTGAACTCGACCGAGTTCAGGGATAAGCCGATGAAAGTGATCGTTTGAACTGGTGTCAATACGCACTTTCCCCAGTTTACTGTGAAGCCCAGTGCAGTTAGGTGCGATGTGAGCAACCCGGCCTGCCTCCTGAGTTCTTCTGGAGACTGCGCTGCGAGCAGCCAGTCGTCTATATACATGGCCAGCCGAACGCCCATCTGTCTCATGGGTGCGACGGCGGCCTCCGTGCATTTCACAAACACCCGCAGACTCAGTGAGAGGCCGAAGGGGAGCACTAGAAACTCGTAAACCTTCCCTCGAAAGGAAAATCTGACATACTTTCTTTGAGGGGGGTATATTGGGACGTGAAAATATGCGTCTTTCAAATCTATGGAGACGAACCAGTCTCCTGGACGCACAAACCGTACCAGACCTGCGTGTGTTAGCATTCTGAATTTGTACTTCCTCAAGTATTTGTTCAGTGCTCGCAGGTCTAGAATCGGACGCAGGCCTCCACCCCGTTTTGGGACCAGGAAGTATCTGGAGTAGAAACCGCTGTGAGCCTGCTCCGGTGGCACTAGCTGAATGCTCTTTTGCCTTGCAGTGTTTTGATCTCTTCCTGCAAAATTCGTGCATTTTGCCCCCTGGCCTGCGACTGCAGTATACCATTGAAAAGGGGAGGGGTGGATGCAAACTGGAGTCTGTAACCCTTGGTAACAGTGCTTATAACCCAGTCTGGCGCCCCGCAGTGCCGCCATTGCTGTGATTTGTCAGAGAGCGGGCCGAGCGGCTTCCGCGATGAGACACTGGTGGGCGTGGCCAACACGAGCTGCGCTGGCGCAGGGCTCGTTGCTACTACGGTGCTGGGCTGCTGTGCCACTGGTGGAGCAACAGCTCCCTCCTGTGGCCTCATGTGTAGCTGTGCAGCTCCCACTCGGCATCCCGTCATTTGTATGTGTTTTGTTTTTTGTTTTGTCTTTTTTTGTTGAGGCTGCGCCCTTGGCTCGGGGCCTGGTTGCGCGCCTCGGGGATTTTTTATTTGTGTTGGTTTTAAAAACCTTTTCAAACACTTTCCGGGACACAACTGTGGCTCCACTGAGCTCTCTGTGGGTCCCTCTTTTCTCCTTTTCAACTGGCTGTGAACGGTGAGGGCCACCTGTGCCTCTGCACGCCTTTTGGTCGGGCTGGAACATGCCCTGGAGAAAAACGACAGGAACGGAACGTGTCGTGGAAGGGGGGAAGCAGGCTTCTGGTTGTGCCCGCTCTCCATCCCTGTTGGTTGCGCCCTAGGTGGCACGCCTCTTTTTCTTTGCGCTCTGAGCGACAGGAGGTGCTGGCTGGGCTGCCGTTGTCACGTTGGGAGCAGACGGTTTCTTGGCCCAGGCCCCTCTGGCCTCAGCAGGCTTTCCGTGGCTCCGGTCACCTGGCTGAGGCTGGCGTTTCGGAGTGCGGTAAGCTGGTCTAGCTACCACTTGAGCGAAGGAAAGACGCGGCACAGCTGGGGTAGGAGGGGGTACCTTCCTGGGCAGACACAGCTGCAGCGCCTCACCTTCCAGTTTCTTCTCCTCACAGCGCCTTTGCATTGTGGCCATTGCTGGCCCAAATAGGCTCTTTGGGTCCACCGGCACATCGAGGAGTTGATTCTTCTCCTTCTGAGAGAGACTGGCTAAGTTCAGCCACCGGGCTCTTTCCTGGACAACAATGAGGGCCATGGCTCGCCCAGAGGCTTGGACTGCGGACCTGTGGAGACGCAGACAAAGGTCTGTGACCATGCATAGCTCGTTCCACAGGTCTGGGGTTGGTGTGCTTGACATCTGTTCCTGCAGCTCTGCCTGGTAGGCTAGGAGCAGAGAAGATGCATTCAGGGCTTTCACCGATGCGGCAACTGCCTTGTAGCCCTTTTCGGTGAGAGTTGACTGGAAGCAGTCAGCTTTCGAGGGCAGGGCGGGGCCCGCGGAAGTCATGGTGGACTTCTGTGTCGGGTGCAGGTGGGATGCCAGCAGCGGTTCGACTGGAGGGATCTGCGAGAATCCGTTCTCCTCCATGTTGGCCCAGTCCAAAGCCGAGCCTCCCAGACGGGGCTTTTGGCTGAAAAGGGGGTGCTCCAGGTCCTGGTCGCTTCCTCCAAGCACTCAGGGAACACTGGCAGCAGCTGTTTGCTGGAAGACTTGGCTTTAGGCAGTCTTTTTCCCTCATAGCGAGACGTGGTGGCCTCAGTGAGGGCTTCAGGCCACTTAATGCCCAGCTTTTCAGCTGCTCTTCTGCAGACATCATGCAGGTCCATCGCGGCGGTCGGGTTTGGGAAGCCGCCGCACGCGTCGCCCGCAGCCAGCGGCTTTGCAGCCGATGGCAGAAGGAAAGGCTCGCTGTCCTCCTCGTCCTCCTCAGAGCCAAGGCTGATGGACTCGTCTCCGGAGTCGGGCACAGTGTCCTGAAACTCCGGGGGCGCGGCCTCCTGCTCCTCCATGCCCTCGAGTGGCGCGACCGTATCCAGTTGGTCTTCCCAGCTCATGCCTGCCACCTCTCCCTGCGTAGACTCCTCTGGTAATGGGGGGCTGGTTACCCCCGAGACCGGGTCCGCCTTGGACAGACTAGCTTGGCGCGCTAGTCTGCGTCTCAGGGTTTTGAGGGAGAGGCGCGCACAATGCTCGCAGCTAGCCGGAGATGCTAACGCGTCCTGGGTGTGTTGCAGCCCCAGACATGCAGCACAGGCAGAATGGGTGTCTTCCCCGGCGATTTTGCAGCCGCATGAGCAGGCTCTAGGCAGAGGATTGACCGTTTCCATGGCAAGGAAAGGTTCAGGCTCCATGACGACTTCGGTTGAGAGCGAAGCGCGAAAATTACTAGTATGGTGACTAGTTCTAACGGGTGCTGTTTGGAGACAGACCAACCGTGTGACCCAGACAAGCTAAGTAACACCGACTAGCGTTCAGCGACCGAGTTGTTAGCTCGCTCTAGGAACAGTTAAGCTAGCTTCGGATACTACACCTGCCGTCTGAGGAGCGAGAAGAGGTGTTAGACTGAGGAGAGAAGATGGCGTCCGGCTCTTATAGCAGGAGGAAGGCCCGCCTCCTGAGAGCAGACGTCACCTTCTGTCTGCCAGTCAAGACTGGCGTAATGAAAACGAGCTTCTGGGGGACAGCACAGGGGGCGTGTCCCATAGTGAGATACCGAAACGAATGTTGAAAGAGAACCTTAAACGACGTTAAGTCTCCGCGCTTCGGTGTGGAAAAGGAGCACAATATTGTATGGCTCTTTCGAAACTATATATATAAATATGTGGCGTTTATGGCTCTCTCAGTCAAAAAGTTTTTTTTTTAGAACTTTATTGTACAAAACGGAAGTACAATACAAAACACAAATTTACAAAATAAACTTCAGAAATGCCAAGGGAGCATACATATATGCATTTTACATAAAAACATTCAGATTTTTACAACTTTCATATAAACATACAGCTTTCTGATTAAGACTGTTGGAGATGTTACTGATATACATTTCAATTTGTTTGATTAACACAGGGAAAAAATAGAAGATGAAGAGAATTTACATTTCTGAATATAAAATTTGCCAAAAATAATAATTAATAATAATTAATTATGAGATTTTTATTCGAGTCCAAATTTTTATTATGAAAGCCAAAAATTATATATTCATACTAAAAAGTAAAGTTGGGGTGAATATGACTTCTAATAACACTTTTTCCAAAAAATTCTAATTATAGTACAATTCCAAAAAAGATGGTTAATTGTTTCTGGATGTTCTCTGCAAAAGGTACAGTTAATATCAATTGTTTTAATGTATCTTAGCATGAATTGATTGGTGGGGTAAATTTTGTGAATTATTTTAAAAGAAACTTCTTTCATTTTATTATTTATCATACATTTTTGGGTTACACTCCAGCCTTTCCTCCAGATACTGTCGGGAACAAAACGTCTCCAGTAGGTTTTAGTACACGGTACCAAATGACATCCCTTTGAAACAACACACGTATTTTTTTGTCGTTCTTGTGGGTAGGGGTAAAACAAATTTTTCCTGTGGTGGTGTCAGTTGCATCCATAGAGGGCATTTTTTCATTCGTAGTGGTTGTTTTGAACATTTGACATATTTCTTTGGAAACAGCATCAAACACAATGGCATACTCTTTAGGAGTCACAACGAGATTGTTTTTAGTGTTTAATTCAGTATACCTTAATAAATGCCCATTCGTGTCAAAAAGTTGGCCTACCAGTAGAATTTTTTTCTCAAACCAATGTGGAAAAAATAAAGATTTATTCTTGTATAGTAAATATTTGATGTTCCAAATAAAGAAGTTATTGGGAGATAAATTGTGTTTGTGTAGAAGTGCCCATGCAAGAAGAGCTTGTTTGTGGAATACTGATAGTTTAACTGGTATTTTCTCAGCATTGTATTGACAAAGGAGAAGAAAATTAAGGCTGCCTAAGTTTGAAAATATAAAATGTGGAAAATATTCCAAATTAATGTAGAGTTTTTACAAAAGTTTTTCCATTTTTAAAATTGTGACTCTGGTCATCAAAATAATCCAGTGACCAGCTTGGGTGTCTTTATGTGTTAACTTGAGTTTGAATCCCAATTTTTTGTACAGGGCGACAGCAGCCATCTGGGTGGAGCTTGTTTCCAAAACCACTTTAGAAAAGCCTTGATCCTTGCAAAAGTCA
>JAUDJI010000406.1:0-14299 GCA_037389245.1 Oryzias sinensis | reverse complement strand
AGCACAGACTCACGCGCTCTGCATGTGCATTTTTACCCCGACAGGGGAGCCTTTAGGGGGGGACAAGGTGTTCTGCCGTGCACACATGCAAGGAATTGCGAGCACAGAAGAAAAATGGTTTCTTAACTCATAGTCAAGGTTTTATCCCTTGAAGTAAACTTGAAAACAAAAAGCATAAAAATTTAAATTAAGTATAGATTCCTACAATTTGCATAATGCACTGTGGACTTTGCAACTAATAATTTATCCTTCTTAAAAAATGCTTATGTCTAAGAAAGTAGTAGTTAGAAGTCAACTAATTAGCAAGCTAGTATTGTGCAAAAATTAGATCTCTTGCAAAATAGGACAGTTATTTTTCTGCCTATTTATCACAGTAATTATATTCCAATGTAAATTATTGCATTGTAATTTCCGTCTTGAATGAATTAAAAGCAGATCTATTTATAACATGTGGAAACATTCTTTATGCTTGGAATATGGTTTAGCGCTACTGCATAATCATTTTTATCTCTGTGTGCTCTAAATCTGGAAATAGTACAAAGTTCCAGTAGGAAAAATAGTGATGTTTGATTTATTGTTTTGGTATTAATAGAAAAAAAAATGGGGAATTTAAAAAAACTTTGATAGTTTGAATCATGTTGTTGTACTATAAGGACTATAAGGCACACTTAAAAGCTTAAAAAACAAAAACCACAGTGCGTTTTAAAATCAGACCACTTTATATACGGACTAATTCTGGTGTGCGCTAGCATGCAGCGGGGTCTGACTGTGCTGTTTTTTGTGTTACTAACGATGTGGGGAGTTAGCATAGTCCCAAAAAACTTTTCTACATGTTGCAAACAAAGCTGGGTGTTATTGTAAATACGCTAATGTGCTAACATGTAGCAATGTCTGGGGAGTCAAAAGAGTTGACTCTCAAATGATAGTAGCCAATTCTTTACTTTTTTTTGCTGCATGCTCTCTGCCTGCTTTTCCACACCAGACCCGATTCACGTTTTAGGGGTGTCGAGCTTAAATGTTAAGTGAATGGTACAGATTTGATCTGAGGTCCCGCGGCGCAATTTCAGCGCCAGGAGCGGTGTGTCAGTCCTGCAGCAGCAACCAAGCGTTCTCATCCTAAGCTTCCATTCGATGTTTAACCCGTTGCTGAATCCCGTCCTGGCCACTGTATGGAGAAGGCGGAGCGTGGGGAAGCAGCCTGCGCGGGCCTCCTGATCTTTACAATATTTTTCTTCTTATTATTGAGACACTAATAAAAAAGATCCTCTAATTGTATATTTATTATTATTCTTTTCCTTCTGGGGTAAATGCAGGGCAGCAAATCTTCAAATTGGTTCATTATCTAATTAAAAGGTTTGTTATCTATTTGTTAGACCTTCATTTCATTTATTAACATCATAACAATACAAAAAATATGACTTTTTTTATGAATAAAGAGGAGCAGAAAAAAGAAAAATGTATGTTATCTGTCCCTGTCGTTTAAGTATTTCAAACAATAAATGAAAAGCTTAAGTATTAAAAAGTAATCATAACAAAAGAACTTGCATGCCAAAATTTGATTGAAATATTAAACAAAAGAATGGCTCGTAATGGAATAAATGCAAAACATTAGGCAATTCTAAGACTTCTTGTGAATATTACATTAAAGTATCTCTTTGTCATTACTCTAGCGAGGCTAACAGACCCAGACACTGGAACACGGAAGGAGGAGTGAAGGTAAGTAATGGATTTAATGTTACAGGGAAATGAGCAGTCCTGTTGTGGCAGGGGATGGTGAGACCGACGACGTCGGCGATCCGGAAGACGAGTCTAGGGATCCTGTGACGGCTCCGGGCGGACCTTGGACAAGGCGGGTGATTCGGCTGTGGCCTGTGGCGTGGCTGGAGGTTCGGCAGTGGCTTGAGCTGAGGCCTAGAGTTCAGACGGAGCGCTGGAAGGAGGTAGGTTCTCAGGGGGTATCCTCCGCTTGGGTGGAAGTAGATTCGAGTGTCCACTCGTGGGTTTAGATTATCCATCAGGGGCAACAAACTGGCGTTGAATTCTGGTCATGGCTCCTTAAGAAAGACTGGCGGGTGATGAGATAATAATAATAGTTGGTACTTTATTGATCCCACAATGGGGAAATTCTTCTCCGCATTTGACCCAGCCCCTGGGGGTGAGCTGCAGCCTAACTGCACTCGGGAAGCCTTGCCTAAGGACCGTGATGTTCATTGCTCAATTGATATGGTAATTGACTCAGTACCATTGTTTATTCCCCTCCGGGAATCAAACCCTGGATTCCTGCGTGGTAGCCGCTCACCTTACCAACCGAGCCACCCAGCCGCTAAGATAAGTGGACGCAGCTGGGAGCAATCAGAGGCCAAGCAGAGAGGAGAGGGGGAGGAGTCTGCCAGAGGCACTATGACACTCTTAAAATACAAGCCAATACTTTTGTTAAAGTTATGGTAAAATAAAGGTCTGCAAAAAAATCTTTTTTAAAGAGTCGAGAGTCGAAAGAGCAGATTCTTTCCTGAGAGTCAAATTGAAAAAATCACCTCCCAAGAATGATTTAAAGTAGTGTTTTTCAAACTTTTTTTATCCATGGCCCACTTTAACCTTGTCAAAAAACCCACGGCACACCAGCATCCAAAAAAAAACTCATAGTCTGTATTGATCTACAGTCCCTCCACAATCTCACATGCGTTTTTGAGATGATTGTGGCAGAGAAGCTGGAAGTTGCAGCTGTTTTTTCTAAAAGATGAAATAAAAGTTAAGTTAAAAGATTTAAAAACTGTTTGATGTGTGTTCGTTGTGGTTTCAAGACGTCAAAGGACGATTCATTGTGCGCTGAGACCATTTCACTTTAACCCAATTCATCATGGGAGATGTAGTGCAAACAGCCGCCAAACGCAGACAGACTCGCGTCTCTGAGCTTCATTGTTTTGTTCACTTGTTCCACAGTCTGATACCAGATTCTGTGGAAAGCTAAACCACTAAAGACGAGCTTTAGCTGGTATTTATGTTGGAACTGAGCGACATTATGAGATAAATTGGAAAAAGGAAGTGGAGACTTTAACCACTTCTGATTGGTCAGACTGATGACGTGTGATGAAGCCTCCAAGAATGATTGGTGGAGACAGTTAAAGGGGCGGGACTTTTCCGGTCAGGTGTGCCGTGGCACACTGGTTGAAAAACACTGATTTAAAGACCCCATGACTACTTTACATAACTTTGAAAATAAACAATTCATTGATGGTAAATCAATGAATGATCCAGTGCGGAAAATACAGTAAATTACATGACAAGAGTGTAAAACAAAAATAAAGAAAGAAAAAAAAGAATTTTACTATTTGTTTTTGTTTTGAAAACAGAACACCTACTTCATACGTTAATACTTGCTGCATTATTTATTATTTTCATTTCATGATTTAAAATCTTGCAAATGAAGCTGCGGCAGCAGCATCCAGACAGAAGAGTGATTTGGTTTGAAAACAAAAATGCTGTGGATATAATCTTTGGATATAATCCAGTCTTGATAGGGTTACTGTGTGTGTGTGTGTGTGTGTGTGTGTGCGTGTGTGTGTGTGTGTGCTTGTTGTTATTTTTTATTTATTAAAGTGAGACAACAACAAACAAACAAAAATACACTGAAAATCTGACAAACAATGACGACAACCAATACTAACACAAGAGGGAGGGAAAAAAGGGGGATAAAAGAGTGTGTGGATGTGTGTGTGTGTGTGTGTGTGTGTGTGTGTGTGTGTGTGTGTGTGTGCGATGAAAGGACAATGAGACAGAATTCCATCCTTACTTATACACAAGCTTGAACTAACCATCATTCATTCTGCTAACTATACATATTTACATTTTACATTATTATAAAATCATGTAGATAGATAGGAAAGGCTATAGACATATAACTATACATTCATTATATTCTTGGTACTGGAAAAGTCAATAGCAGTAACCATCATAAAACCAACAATAGAAATAATCATCTTGTCATTGTTGCAACAATAACGAAATACTAAATAAAAATATATAATTATAACTATAAATGCAAATATTGAGAGTACAGTAAATACCTCTAACCATCAGACGCCCGCAGATGAGATGAATAGGGTACCGTAGAGAGAAAAAGGTGGGGAGACAACATCTGTGTGTGTGTTTGAAGAGAGTAATCGTCTGCATGATAAATCTCTTCAAAGCAAGGAGCTGTCAGTCAGAATCAAGGATTCCCTGCTTCTCCTTGTGACCTGTCAGGACACTCTTGGAGGAGAAAAACACAGGTGGCATGAGTGCAACGCCTGGAAAAACACCAGAACACGGGCCTCTGGGACCTGACTGCCTACTGATGACAAAGAGTGAGTTGTCACCAATCACTGCAGTGTGTGCCCCTCCTTAAGCAAACTCTCTTTCATAATGAGCAACAGCGCTCACCTCAACAGGTTTTGACTAGCTCAAGGTCAGAGGTCGGCTCAAACTTCAGGCTGCTGGGGAAAATCCACCTGGCAGTGTGAGCTTGCCGTACTGTCACCTCTGCACTCTCCACTGTGGGCAGACATGCCGGGAGCACATGCTCTCCGGTCTTGACCTTGTTCTATAACTTGAGCCCAGAGCAGTTGCAGGAGTAAAGGAAAAACTTGGACGCAGTAAACAATCTGAAACCTGTTGTGATGCACAGCAAGAACACCAAAGAGTTGTTGATGTGTAAATAACACGAAATAAAGACATGCAAACACTTCAGATGGTGATCAGGCAGGGCTGCGTGTTTTTTCAGTGTTTATTGAACGTCTAAGTGCCAAAGAGTTTAATCGGCAAACAAAAATACTTCAACTAAATGATAAGAGTTGAGCCGTGTGACAGACTGGCGACCTGTCCAGGGTGTCCCCCGCCTTTGCCCACGAGTGGCTGGGATAGGCTCCGGCAGCCCCGTGACCCCGAAAGGGCTTAGAAGATGAATACATGAATGATATGAGTTGAATTAAAATAAGAATTGCTTCTTTTTTAAAGTGATTTGGGACCAGAAAAGCCTGAAATTGTTGTAGGCAAGTGTTGAATGCTACAATTATATTATATTGATAAATTAAAGCCACGTGTGGGGTTGTAAGATTCACAGGCGCTTTTGGATTACATTGGCATTGGAGGGTTTTTGTTAACCATGCCAGCATTCTCAATGTGTCCATATCGTATGTCCTATCATTTCATTCAGCTTGAGCCAAGGACTTTCATAATAAAACTTTTCCCATGTTGTGTGAAAATGTGAATATCACCAAATTTCACACTCTGCCACAAAATGGACTCAAAGCCGTAGCTCTTGTGCCATCTCTTAATAGTTTCAAAACGTCCTTTGGATATCCCAAATGCACATGTTTTGGTTTCATCAGTGGACTTTGAACTACTTTTTTTGAGCTCTATAAGAAGAAATGTTGGCCCCATTCATCTTTTTTGATGCTTTCGGCTGCTGTGATGTCATCATTTTCCGCTCACTGTGCCCAATATTTATTTTCATCAGGTACAAGGTGTGTATGAATTTTGGTGAGTTTTCTCAGTATGTGAGAGAAATTTAAGCTCAAAAGCGCAGAAAGAAAGAAAAATTGCTGAAACTATCTGGTCTTTGCAGTCCAGGACTGCTGCGGGTCATACAGTACATACAATTTTAGATTTAAGGAGATGACAGGAAATGCTTTTTTTACGACGGAGTTTTAGGGCCACGGTGAGGAAAAAAAATCTGGCCAGCGTGACGAGAAAAACTCGACACAAAGTTTCGAGAAAAAACTCGTCGTGTCGAGATAAAAGTCGAAGTAAATTTTCAAGACTAAAGTCGCAATGTTGCGCGAGAGCAGTGAAGCTGAGTCTTTCAGGAGCATTCAGTGTTATGGCTAATGTTAGTGAGCTAGTGGCTTTGTACTTCAGAGTTCACGACAGAGTTTTACGGCCACAAAAAAAATAATTTTATTAGGAGATAAAAACTTGTAAATATACGGGGAAAAATTCATAGATTAACAAGGAGAAAACACAGAATTGTCTGTTTATCGGAGCCTAGCTTGAAGATGAAATATGTGTAGCCTTTTGTGAAGCTTTATTTCCGGATTATAGGTTTAAAACAAAGAGATTCTGAACCTTTTGGTGACTCAAAACCAGATTATTGTCAGTGGAGCCGTGTTTCCGGGGTTCTGTGTCAGTAAAGCGGACTTTCATATGTAAAATAAGGAGCTCAGAGACACGTTTGGGTGTAGTGGACCGCTGCGGCCTTTATTCTCCGTTTCATTCACATAACCTGAAGTTCATCTGTCTCCTAACGTCATGAATCTGTCATCCTAACAACAATGCGGAAGTAAACAGTGTTACATACGCCCCCTCCTGGAGATGAAGCGTCCCGTTTCAGCATTAAACAACAAAGATGAATGAAAGTAGTCCGTTATATTAGCATTAGAACGTTGATGCCAAAAAAGTGCTCCTCCTTTGGACGGAAGCGTCACACAGACGTAGTGATTTGGTCTTTGGTGGAGGAAGAAAGGATTGAAGTGGAAAGCTGCAGGCATACCGACGGCTTCATCGGGCTGCAGAGATCCTGCAAAACCACCCATCAATGAATAAAACTTTAATAAATCAAACAAATGAGCTTCCAGACAATTGGAACGTTATCAATACATTCAGATCACCTGATCCACCAAGTTTAGTCGGTCTGCTCTGTTGATGCGCGTCATTCACCTGCCGCTCCGCATGCTCACTTCCACTTTAATCTCGTAAATTTACGTGTTTTTTTCTCATAAATTTACGACTCAAAATTTTGTCAATTTATGAGTTTTTTCTCCTAAATTTACGAGTTTTTATCTCTTAAATTTACGAGATAACATAACACTGAATACTCCTGAAAGACTGGCAACATTGCAACTTTAATCTCGAAACTTTATTTCGACTATTATCTCGATACGACAAGTTTTTTCTCGAAACTTTGTGTCGAGTTTTTTCTCGTCATGGCTACATTAATCTCGGCATGACGAGAAAAAACTCGTCATGTTGGCCAGATTTTTTTTTTCCTCACCGTGGCCCTAAAACTCAGTCGTATTTTTTTCTACAAACAATAAATATATATATATTTTTTTGTAGACAGGGTTTTAAGTCTTAAGTTTAAATTGTATCTAACTTTATTTTTACCTTGAGGTGCTGCAGGTTTTTCAGGAGACACCCCCCCCCCCCCCATGACTATCTTCACGTGATGAGTGTGGAAGGGCTGCTGCCTGTCCTTGCCCGCCACACACCGTGTTGCAACCAGGACTCCTCACTGGGCGACCAAAGTCCCGCTGCAGGCAAGGAACCAGAATGTGGACTCCTCTGGGGCCCCCTGCTGGGCCAGCGCGGTGCCTCCACAGGCCCTGTGGGCGCTCTCAGGGTGATCAGGAGGTGAGTGGATATAAATGGCTGCATGCCACGGCCACTGAGTGTCAGGCAGACTGTGTCTGCTGAATGTGTCTGATCTGCCACACTGTTGGAACCAGAAGAGACAAGAAAAGAGCAGTGAAATGCTCCTTGTAGATTCAAAGTAAATTCATAGTAGATTCATAGGAAATGCTAGAATGGTAAACAGACAACTTTCCATATGTAACTGCAAACATATTGGTAATCTTATGTAAATGTTTCCACTTTTTAATTCCTGTCATGTGACCTTAACATGTAATTTACATTTTGTAACCCATTTGCTATCCTAGGCACTTTAACATTGGGAGTTGGGTCATCTAGACCCACTGGACAGTGCACTGAACCTTTTTTCTTCAATGATTTGTGAACCTCACTGGTGTCCATGGATTACATGAAATCTTTCCACCTTTATCCACCTTTGTCCTGGTGGGGAGAACACGTCAATGTAAGGGTGGGGTCATCTAAGATAGCACAAGGGTTAAACAGTTCAACAGTCTGACAGCAAGTCTGTGGGGTTTTATTTGTAGGGAACAGTAGTGTTGCTTACACTTACATAACAAATGTAAATAGACAAGCTTAAATGCTGCAACACAGAAATCATTTCACAAAAATGCCTTTATTGAATATTGTCTTGCAGTAATTCAAAATAAGAATAGAGCTAAGGAATATGGTTCATTACATAAAATGAGTAATTGCTAATACATTTAACATACATGTATCTCATAATTTTAGCATAACAGGGTGTTACTCCTCATTTCATATGACAGTGATACAAACATAGAAACAGGCTTGGTAAAGTGTTGCATTTAAAAATGTTCCTTTAGCAGGTAATATACACAATGAATATGTACAGTGGTTAACAAGTTTCTTTTTAAATAACAGTATGTACAGATTAATAACATAAAATCAAATATTTGCAATAAATCAAATATATATTTATATATATATACATATAATTTCTAACTTTTTAAATCATCTTTGTATATTGTGTGACACATAATTTTAATGTGCTTCATGCATTAATTTTAAAATGCTTTGATCAACTAAATCTTAAATTTTAGTATTTTTTATTTTACTTTTTCTAAAATTAGTCATTCTTATCCAAAAGAAAAGTAAAAGGGGAAGCAATGCCAAATCCAAATTCTTCCCAACTCCTACAAACGAAGAGTTATCGCAAAATTTTGACTTCAAATTCCGACGTCACTTCCCCTAGATGAAATCATCATTACCCGCTGGTCATCCAGCTGGTCAGTGAGCTGCCAGTGCACAGAAAATAACATTGGTTTTATAACTTAAAAAGGTCATGCTAAAACGAAATGTATTTACACACACATGAAGCAAAGCGCTCCTCCTCTAAGGCACAGTGTGACGCTGTCCCTTCAAAGCATTTTTTTGGGTGCAAAACATTCAAATAAGCTGGAGGGGTAGGGGACGAATTCGGCCCAGATGTGCTTCTTTCTTTTCACCTTTATAATAATAATAATAATGGATTGGATTTATCTGCGCTTTTCAAGACACCCAAAGCGCTTACATTATGTCCATTATTCATTCACTCCTCATTCATACTTGGTGATGGTAAGCTACGGTTGTAGCCACAGCTGCCCTGGGGCAGACTGACAGAGGCGTGGCTGCCATTTCGCGCCTACGGCCCCTCTGACCATAAACGGGATCATTCATACACATTCACACACCAGTGGAGCCACACTGGAGGCAAGGAGGGTGAAGTGTCTTGCCCAAGGACATATATAGCCCTTCACAGCTGTCTTCAATAAAGATATTAAAGACAGCGCCCCTTGCTGAAATCAAGTAATGTTTTGTTTCTCGTTTTGTCATGGTGCCTCTGTCAGCTCTCCTCCCCCTCCCCTCTCTGCTTGGTTCCTGATTCGACACAGCTGTGACCATTCACCTCATCACCTGCCAGCCTTCAAAAGGAGATCCAGTACCAGTATTCATCGCTAGTTCGATGCCCCTGATGGTGCATAGTTGGTCGCTAAGTTTGCTTAGTCCATGTATCCTTGCTTTTGTCCTAATCTCGTTCTTTGCCTCGTTCTCAGGACATCATTACCACAAATGGTCACCTGAGTCTTCAGTCCTCCTGAATTCAAGTCTCTGCTGAACTCCAGTCATGCCATGAGCCTCGGTCGAACCTCCAGTCACGCCACGAGCCTCTGACGACTCTCCAGTCACGCCACGAGCCGTTATCCAGCCTCCCGCTTCGCCACGACTCCAAGCCATACAGGATCAAAATAAACTTTATTACTCACCTTATAACTCACCTGTGTTTTTCTTCCGGGTTCCAGCGTCTGGGTCTGCCTCGCCCAGCTTGCCATGATGAATTTTAGGCTAGTTATTATGAGCCAGTGAAGTGTTTTATACCAAGCTCGGCAGAATTGCTTTGAAGTAATACTAAGATGAAAAATTAACAGATTTGGTGATTTAAAATGATATAAGAGTTTTTGGAAGTTTGTTAGCATGTTCTTTAAATGCAATGTTTATCCTAATAACTATTCATATACTAATATACGAAGAACTTATTCAGTCTATTATTGTTATCTATTCAGTTACTAGGATCAGTCTTTAAAGATAAAATGTCTATTCTTGTTCCTGTATTTTGTTTAATACATTTCTGCAAAAAAATGCAACTTAAATAATTTATTTCCTATTTATTAAGCATTTTTTGGCTGGTACGACTCATACTTTTACACGGTTCTGTTTTTTTACTTTGCAAAAATCTAACTAAAGTGTGACAAACAGTCATTATGGTGTCTAATCAGAATAAATGAAAGTCTGTTAAAACTGTAGAATGTTACCATTCTTTAAACTCTGCATCACCTTTGGAATCATATTGGTTTCTTTTAAATTTAAGTTTCTACTCTGCAGGAATAATGGCTAAAACACAAATGCATGCCACAAACATATGCACATTTTTCTTAGTCAAAAGTTCTCTTTTGTTTACTATGTTACAATAATTTGTTTTTAACAAGTTTTATAGGGAAATAGATTAAATGTTTCTTTGTCCTTGAACAATAGTAACATTAGGATGCTGTTATTTATGTTTGCTTTTGTATAGTTTTTCTATCAAAATAAGAGCTGAAGGTCAGGTTGAGTTCATTTGGAGTTGAAATTTAAAAAATTGTCTCAATGTTAAAATTAAAATAATATTAGGAACGTAAACGCCAAATTTAAATGTTAAAATTAAAAACACTTGGATGGTTTGCCATGATCCTCTGGAACGGGCAGGTTCCTTGTTTTTTTCCCCAGAAAACACCCTGTGTGTCAGCAGCAGCTCGATGGTATCCACGGATCACGGAGGAAGGTGGAGTGGTTCACTGTGCTGGACTTGGACGGGCTTTACGTAGTTTGGAGAGAAGATAAGCATGAGAAACATGCAGTAAGGGTTCAGACTGAAACTTTCTTTTTGAGAGTATACCAAGATGAGAAAAAAAGGGGTGAGAAAGGGCTCTGTGTGATGCCATTAATTATAAATCATCTGCATAAATGAACAAACCACCTGCAAAGGCCCCTATAAAAAAATCTTTTTGTAGAGAAATTGGGGATTTGTCCTTGAGAATCTTGAACTAGTTTTTCAGCTTATTTGCAGAGACTCTACCACGGAGAGTTTTGTGTTCATTATAATGTACCAATAAAATGCAAATTAAATATATTGTTTGCTTGAAATACAACAAAGGGTAAAAAAAGACCTATCATTGAAAGTCCGTCTCACATCAGTACCCTGATCCTGCAGGCTGCACACATGCAGAATGACTGAGCCATTTATAAAAGAGCAGCAGCACTTCAGCCGTATTATACATAATAACCGGAGTAAATAGCTACTGTATATCATAGATGTTTAGGTTTTAGAGAAAATCCATTCATTCCAAACAATTTGTTTAGACTCAGAATATTAAACTGCTGCAATGTAATGTTACTCATATTAATATTTTGTATGAATTGCATTCATGTCATTGCTAATTTTTTTCCTATTTGAACTCTTCCCGAAAAAATAAATATCTAAAAAAAAGTAAAACTGAGAAGAAAAGATGATGGAAGGAGTTCCTACCCAGCTTCTAATTGGACACGTCCCCACAAAACAAGTAAACACATGGGAGCACAGATCCTCCCCATCAAAGTCTTCACCATGTGGGCTGAAAACCTGGGAGTAGAGAAGGGAGTAAAAAATGGAGGCACATGATGTTTATGATAATAATCAATGAAAACGAAAAGTTGTTTAGTATGAAAAATGGCCCAGCAGACTTTATAAAAGAATTTTGTCTTCTGTTGCTTTTTCATGTATTTTATATAAAAAAAGAAGAAAAAAGATACACTGCATTGACAGTAGTTTAGTAGGGTAGGGAATCAGTTTAGAAATTAAACGGAAACATTTTTGCAGCCCGGTAAAAATAGTCCCACAGACAGGTTCTGTTCCACGGCCGGGGGATTAAGGAACACTGCTAAAAATGACAAAACCATTTGGTTCTTTATTTATGGCTCAAAATAAGAGGCATTTCGATCAAGCTCAACGCCAGCTTCTTGATTTGTCGTCCTCATAAAGCTCACAACATTCTTCTTGTGGATAACTTTGTTGTAAAGACTAAAAAAAGCGGGCTGTTCGGTGGCGCTGTGGTTAGTGGTCTGGCCTCACAGTGAGAAGGCCCTGATTTGAATCCCGGTTGGGTTTTCCTGGTGCATGTGTGGGTTTTCTCTAGGCAGTACGGCTTCCCTCCACAGTCCAAAAACAGTATTCACATGACAATTACTTTCCCTAAATTGCCCAAGGTGTGATTGTATAACCCTTGTGCTATCTTAGATGACCCCACCCTTACATTGACGTGTTCTCCTTACCATGACTTAGGTGGATAAAGTTACATAAAATTATGTATCCATGGACACCAGTGAAGATCACAAATCATTGAAGAAAAAAGGTTCAGCACACTGTCTAGTGGGTCTAGATGACCCAACTCCCAATGTTAAAGTGCCTAGAATAACACAAGGGATAACCCTGCACTACACTGGCAACCTGTACAGGCTGTACCCCTTGTTCACCTAACTGTGAATGGCGTATGCTTACATAGCGCTTTACTACCTTCTGGTCTATACTTGTTTTGATTGATATTACAATATAGATAGGCTATGCCCCAAGAGCACTTTGGTTGTAACCACCACAACAGAAATGTAATCCTGACCCTACAGACACCAAGCACAGGATACACATTCAAGAACGTGTAAAACATTTAGCCCACAATGTTCACACTGGACAAGCAGGTAGCAGTTTCTTCTTCTTTTTCTACTGTGTAATAGTGCATGTCCACCTCCTACAGTTGTAAGAGGCTTAGCGCGAAATGCTGAAGCGGTGCAAATCGTGTTCTAGGGTTTTTTCTATCACAGCTCTATTCCGCTACACAAAAGAGTTGGTGTCATAGAAATCTGTCTGGGCACAAATGACAATTATTAATTCCCAACAAAAATAAAACCAATCAAACAAAATAAAAAGTCTGCTGCCTATTCTTTTAGGGGAGTAATAATCTATGTTTTCAAATACTATGTCTTCTTAATGTACTTTACTGTTTGGTTGAGCAGGCAGTTAAAGTGTTAATTTCTCCTCCATGATTACGGTATTTTTTAAATGTTTGGCACTTATGTGAGTTAAAGGGACACAATCGATGTGTCACTACCAACCTCGAATCCCTGAATGATCAAAGTTCGACTGGTTTAACTTCCAATATGCGTTCAACAACCATGTGTTTGGTATCTAGAGCTTGAAAACCGAGTTTTGAACGCAGGAGCCCGAATTGCGCATTTACGTGCAACTACTACGTGAAAACGACCGCTTGAATGCACGTCGCCTAGATCAATGTGAATGTAGCTTTAGATGTAGCCCAATTTATTTCTGTTTTTGACTTTTATTTTGCCACGTCTCCCATCTGAGCTTCATGTTGCAGCCCCTGTTTCCACTTGCACAGTTCATCCACACTGGTTGCTGGGTAATTCCATTATTAAATGATCTTGCACACACAGAATGAACTCTCTACATTATAAGCTCCCCAAAAAACAGTAATTACTTTCCACTTAGTAAATGCCCACTCCCATTTCATGTGTGTTTATCACAGCAGGACTGAACCCTGTTAAAACTCAGCGCAGTAATGTGGCATGCTGTGTAAGATGATGAATAACACCAAAATATCATGAGGTGATAGATGCAAACCAGGTGCTATGACAAGTATAATGATCAACGGCATACTGGCATGAGCACAATCAACAACAAAACAAAAATGAAAGGTTTGCTCCAACTGATACCAGTCAGTCCTCACCACTCAAAGGGAGCAAAGATGAAAGATTTTGTCTTGCCTTTCAAAGCACATTACACAACCCATTTAATGTAAGTGCTTGGTCAGTTTTTTCATTACACACTTCAGAAAAGGGTGCAAGAAGGCGTGCAAACCTTTGCTTGCATAGTTTAGGGCAAAATTACAATGTTTGACGGAATGGAAATTTCTCCTGAGGCACGAAAAGTATACACTAGAAAAATATTATGACAGTTTTTCACTTGAGTGACAGAGTACAGAGAATTATTGGTTGTCCTGTAGTAGTGTGGATATGTGTGGTCGCGTATTTGTTACCTTTCGAGGACAAGTTTTAGCATGTTTTAAATGCATTCACACCAGCATGCACACACCCCAGAAAAATATCAATGTTTGTTACATCAGCCTAAATCTAAGATGTAGCACGTTTTTATTAATTCTAGGCAGTTTAACCTTTGGAAATCATGGTTATATACCAATATAAGAATTTACTTATGAAAAGCTATTAGGGCCACCATGAAAATAATACATTTACAACAATAAAGTAGTAAAATTATAAGGAATAGAGTCAGTATTTTATTGTAATAAAGTCATTTTTT
>JAUDJI010000405.1:0-14312 GCA_037389245.1 Oryzias sinensis | reverse complement strand
CACAATCTGCCTAACACTATAGGATGACCTCTGGCCCGGGCCCCCCACCCCACCCCACCCCACCCCACCCTCTGTCTCAAGGAGGCTACTAGTGCAGCAACACTTCTCCATCTCAGTCGGCAAAACTCATTAATTCCCTTCCACACAATGGAAGCAGAGAATTGCTCTTTTTTTCTCTCTCTCTCTTGGATGATGGCCTCTTTTATTTAAAGGGCTCATCAGCACACCAATTGATCACTCTGTATGATGAAGTAAATCTGCACAATAAGATGATCATTTAAAAAGATAAGAGTGAGCCTGTGGCCACAACTCTTATTGAATACTTCTGATTTTCATTTTGTTCCACTCTTTATTGTGCATTGCGTTGCAGAGCAACTCACCAGAGGTGCTACTTTTAAAAAGACTTCAACATCTTTTCGGTGTATGAAAATATTCTAGTAAAGGCATTCATGTCAAAAGTTTTTCAAAATTCAGAAGAAATCAGACATTCTTAGACTTTATTTAGCTACTTATGAGTTGATTCACAGTTTAGTGAGTTTGATGATAACTTTTGTCATTTTCTGCTCGTTTGATCATAAAGGTGAGATCAAAGATCATATTTTGTGCAGGTGGCCTGCACAAAATATCAAGGTTGTAAAAGACCGATCAGTGAGCCTATAAAGCCAAAATGTTCATGCACAGTTTTTACAGGCATGCTGTGGGCAAAGATCGTTATAAGTGCGTGCAACTAAAATCGTCCGTACAAATACTTCACAATACCCAGACGACAATGGTTCGTATCATTTTCAGGACCTCCCTAAGGTGGCTTCACAAGAGACTTGCAAGACACACCTGCTGCCTTCTTAAGATGCTGCCTCTTTTCTATCCGACCCTCCACAGGTTGGACAACCCTAAAACAAGTCAAAGCTCCCCATACGAAAAATGGAAACACCCTTCCAAATCTTTATTGCCTTAACTCAACTGCAGCAAGTCACATTTTTCATCCAACAACTGATCACATGAGGATGATAGTGATCACATGGAGACATAAAATACATGTTTTGGGTTCAGTTTTCATTGTCTGTGTAAAAGCGGAAATATTTCCCTTTCAAAAGTTGTGATTGTGCAAAGTAAAATACCAAGTACCTTGTGTTTTATTGAGAAACATCAGGGCGGTGATGGATTTGAATGGCAAGTTCACTTCTGATCAAAATGAATTGTAAAGATGTGTTTTGCATCTTCTAAAGAAAGTATGAAACTCTTCGGGTGAATTTTTCAATAAAAATGACTCATATCCAATAAGGTGAGGCATTACAAGTTGATAAAACAAAACAAAATTTACATTTACATAGAAAAGCAACTTTTAAAGCCATATATTATGTTTCTCTAATCAAAGTAACTACTTTTTTATCTTTTCTCTCTTGTTCAATGCAACAGTTCATAATAGTATTGATGTTAAGCTTATATCAGAATATAAAATGAAATTGAACTAGAAGGAGCTGCATTTCCAGAAGAAAATGCAGGGTTGAATGCTTAGGAAATTATGAAATAAATCTCTTTATTGGTGTTTTGGTGGTGATACTTTCTATTGTCCTTACTCAATATGTGATCCAATGTATGTAAAACCATGCTGTTTTTAAACTTTTGCACCGTTTAACTATTTTCTTGTTAATGCTGTTTCCTAAATATCAGAATATAAAGTAAAATTGAACTAAACATGCCAATAAGCGTCACGAAGTCATCCAAAGCTGAATTTGCTGATGAAATGGCTGCACTGTCCTGGAAAATCCTGAAAAATCTTTAAAAGTAAAAGGATAAAAAGTCAAAGCTTATGAGTAAGCCCACCTGAAAGAAAATGCTTCCATGTAACGAAATATAATTGAGTTAGTGGAACTGAATTTTATCAAGAAAGGCAAGGTAAAAAAACATGCAGAAAAAGTCAGATGCTGGAATCAAACTCAGAACCTCAGTATTATAAGACCACTTACTAAGCCGCTGAGCCAACTCTTCAGTGACTACACAATGCAGCCGGTATATATTAATCAGGCTTGTCGTGCATCATCTTATTGAGTTGAAACAATTTCATGCCACATTTCGTCATTTACGTGGAAAAAACGAACGACAATTTTTACTTTTGAAAAGTCAAAGGATTTAAAAGACCAAAAGTGGTGGTAAAAAAGGATTCTCAATGTATTTAAATGGAGCAAAAATCTTGGAAAATCCTGTACAAGCATGGAATATCTTGAAAGGTTCAAGGATTTGAAAGACCAAAAGTAATAGCTGGAAGGATTAAGCTGAAAGATCTTAACATTGCAACAGTAAAATGGTAAAAATAGGTAAAAACTGAAGTTAAAAATCGCCTCACATTTAGGCACAAAATGGCCGCAAAACCGTAGTTGGTGTTGCCATCCCATAATAATTTCAAAACTTATATTGAAATACAAAGTCTTATGAGCAGTTTAATGTTTGAACGGTGTTTCTAGCTAAAGGCATGTTGAAGTTACAATGGTTGAAATAAACAAAGGTTTCAAGGATTCTCCATGTATTTTAATTGAGCAAAAATCTTGGAAAATCCTAAAAAAATCCTGGAATATTTTAAAAAGTTCAATGATTTGAATGACCAAAAGTAATAACTGTAATAAGTTGAAAGAGTTGAACATTTTAAAAGTAAAATGGTAAAAAAATTTTGAAGCGTCCGAACCGGGAGTCGAACCGGGCGCCTCGTGCATCATAACTTCCCAATGCTTTTTAATAGGGCAAAAATTCCCGGAAAAACTGGAATATCTTAAAAAGTAAAAGGATTTGAAAAACCAAAAGTCATAGCACAAATAAGCAGAAAGAGCTGAACATTTTAAAACTTGAATGGTTACAATCGGTTAAAAATTGTAGAAGGAGTTAAGCGGCGAAAAACGGCGGAAGATAGGCGTAAAGAATAATATTAAAGAAAGAGAAACAGGAAAACAAAGGGTTGAATGCTTTACAGCATTCAACCAATAAAGAAATAAAGAGAAACAGGAAAACAAAGGGTTGAATGCTTTACAGCATTCAACCAATAAAGAGAAACAGGAAAACAAAGGGTTGAATGCTTTACAGCATTCAACCAACTAAACATACCAATGGCGTCACCGAAGTCATCCAAACATTGAAACGTTTGTCTCTCAGGAGCTCACCATGATTGCCAGGCAAAAGCCTCACCTGCGCACTGTCACCTCATTTAATGCATTTTCTTATCTCCACCTACCTGATAGGGTAGTACTCCCCTTCTCTCTATACTGCCCCCTGCAGCTGTGGAGTTGATCCCACCCGGAATAAACCTCCAAATCAATGTCAGGAGCGAAAGAAGGAAACTAAAAAAGGAGAATAGATCAATCTCAACATATATACTTCACCTGCACACCCCCATGTGCAGTCAGTAAAGGGGCCAGTACGCGCACCTTAAGCCTAAGTCACATGTACTGTGCTCCGGGTTTCTGGGTTGTCCGGGCTCATCAAGGGACATAAAGAGGTGTTGTCGCATTTTAAAGAAAAAGCAAGTGTGTCTTGCAGCTGTAACCCTTGTGCTATCCTAGGCACTTAAACATTGGGGGTTGGGTCATCTAGACCCACTAGACAGTGCGTTAAACCTTTTTTCTTTAATGATTTGTGATCTTCACTGGTGTCCATGGATTACATGAAATCTTTCCACCTTTATCCACCTTTGTCATGGTAGGGAGAACACATCAATGCAAGGGTGGGGTCATAGGATAGCACAAGGGTTAAAAGAAGCAACCTCAGCTTTTTGCAGAAGCAACATTTGTCTCATGAACCTCATAATCTGTGAAAACATTAGATAAAAAGATGGATGATTAGCTAATCTGGGTCCTGCTTTCGGTGAGATGTAGTCAAAATGCAATGTTCATGAAAGCATACATCAGAATAGATTTGTGTTTGCACATGAAAGGTTAGATTTAAAATGCTAATTTTATGTGCAGACACTCATGTTCTTTGGAACATGCTGCTTCTGTTGCCTGTAAAGGTGTAAACCTATTTAATTGCAGCATTGTGTTCTATCAGGGCACTTAGATTAAAAGTTTCAAAGTCATCAGCATTGAATATTTCAAGTCCCTAATGATCACAAAATCGGAAAAAAAATAAGCTAAAATCCTTTTATGGGACACAAATAGTTGGGTGACAGATGTATGTAAAAAGGTGTTTGTCTTAATCATAATAAAAAAATAACACCAGCAAAAGTGTAAACTGTCTTACCAAGACTGAAAGTAAAGTGAGGCGTCATCTGTGGAGTCTCTCATTCCTTACTGAGCTCTAATCTCACGTACAATGGTTAAGAAAACAAAACCAGGGGATGGCATTCTGAGCCTACTATACAGAATGCATTGTGTGTGGCTGCAGTCTAAGCTTTCTTGTGATTGCGCAGGACGACATACTAAGACTCTCCGGAACATCAGGACATTTTTGAGCGTGACTCATCCTGGTTTTTCAGTACAGCATTCACTTTAGAGAACTCGTCTATATCAAGGAGCATCATGTATGTTAATGTTCAGCTAAGAAAAGTGGCTCTTAGAGACACTTTTCATGACGTTAGCTGTTTGTTTTGTTGCATTAAGCTTAAAAGCCTATAAAAACAAATTGATAAAGAATAAAGTATTAATTTAAAGGGAAGTAAGTGTGAGGGCACAGTCTAAATATGTAAAAAAAAAAAAAAAAGGTCTAAAAGAACATTTTTTTTGTTTGAGCACTCAATATGGAATTAATATCACTTAGTTTGTTAACAGCACATTAAAAAACAGTGTAGAGTTTTCAGAGTTTCAAGCAAATCTTTTGTTGATCTTTGTTAATGTTTTATTCATGTATTGTAGCTTTGTTTTGTTATCCTATAGCAGAATTTCCTACTGGAATATAAAAAGATTATGATTATTATTATTTTATTTTTATCTTTGATTCCATGCACAGTAGTCTTCATCACCTTTTTCCAGGTTTTCAAAATAAAAGCTTTTTTTGGGGTTATTCTTTACCTGCTCATTAACCTGATTTGTTCAATACATATGTACTGCCATTTAACCATAAACACAATAACCTCTGTACTTTAAAACATTGTAAAGCTCGCTCAGGTAATAATTTAAACACACGGGAAGAGGGCCAAGTGGTTCTAAGATTTAACAAAAGGGCCAGTTTTTGCTGCCATCACTTGTATTGTTTTTCTGTTACAGTATAAAAAAAAACCTACTGTACCTCAATCGAGATTGTATTTTCTAATATCATTATAATTGATATATTTAATTTTGAAACACTTTTTTTATGGTATAGGTCAGGAGTCGGCAACCCATGGCTCCGGAGCCACATGTGGCTCTTTCATCCATCTGTTGTGGCTCCCTGTGACTTTGGAAAATAATGAGTATTTTATAATAATTAACTTTTATTTTAGTTTTTTCATTTTTCATGGCATTTCAAAGGCGCTGATGGCTCCGCACGAAGCGCGAGCCACGTAAAAAACAGCTTCCTTAATGAGCTCGTATTTATCGAGCGAGAACTGCAGAGCTGATAGCAGGTAGAGACACGCGGGGCGGCTTCAATAAACACTCCGATCTTCTGCCTGGAACTTGCCGTACCACGGGGCAGAGACTGATGACAGACTGAGAGTTTGCGCCAGCGTTGCCAGATAGAGTCACAGTTTTCCAGCCGAAAAGTCATCTGAAAACCGCCAGACCCAGCCAAAAACCGCCCAACACAGCTTTTGTTGATGTTTTTTTCCGTACTGGACTGATAAAATAAAATGTTTCTAAATAAAAGATAGTTCAGACTAATAATAAAATGTGTACACTATTGAATATTTCTTCAGCGGGCCGCCTTCTTCCATTCATTTGTTTAACCCGCTCTATCCCTGCCATAACCTGCGTCCGGCTCTTTCATCCTTGTGATGCGCTGGAGCGCCCCGAGTACCGTATTTTGCGCTCTCTGTGTAGGACACACTGAAGAGCGCAGGGGAAACAACTCTCAGCTGCAGAGGATGTGAACAGGTGAACAGGTAGAGATGAAAAGCAGGTGGAGAGGCGGAGGAGGGGCTTTGGCTTCAAACTCTGTCAGAGAGATGCAAACACGGGCGTCAGATTCAGACGCAGCTTTCACTGCGGGAGTTGAAGCAGAGACTTTCCCTGGGATGATTTTATGAACTCAAACATGGAAACATGATTACCAAGTAGAAGTCTTCAAAATAATAAACCTGATCTCTCCACATTCTCAGTGCTACCATGCATTGATAAACACATCGCTCCATGCAGCGATCAGACCAGAACTTCAGCTTGTGGCTCCTCCCAACGCGACCGCGGTATCATCCTTTTAAGAACATAATGTGCATTTGCAGCGACATATGCTTCAGATGATGTCCAATTGGCCAATCTACATGTCAATCAAGTCCCGTACTTCTCAGTGAGGATTTTGATTGGCTGGTGGATTTTAAAGAAGTACTTTTTTTTTATTTTTATCTTTTCTGGCCCGCGAGTTACACTCATGTCATTGAAGATCGACCGGTCGATCACGATGGACGTAATGAGCACCTTTGAATAATATATACATGCATAATATATATAATGATGTCAAAACGGGTTGTGGCTCCGGGTGCTTTCTTTTTTATTAGGGGCGGTCCCAAATGGCTCTTTGAGTAAAAAAGGTTGCCGACCCCTGGTATAGGTCATTTGTTTTGATTTGATTAACAACTTATCTCAGACAGATCGATCTGATTGGATGAATCGATTCATTGATCAATTATTTCACCCCTAAAAGAAACCAAATGAATAGTCTAACTGCTTTAAGTGCCATGGCATCATAATTTTATAGTTAGACAATAGTGAACTTTAGAAAAGGGGCAGAACTAAAAAAAAAATAATAATTTGCCAATGTTTGCGTCTCTGTTTTTGATAGAATTCTTTAGGAGATATTTAAGAGTTAGAGAAAAAAGAGAGTTCTAACACGGATCTACGCACATTGGACATTTTTATATAAATACACAAGTTTTCATTTGTTATCAAACACAATTTAAGAGAAAAGAAAACGAAAACTTGAAAAAACGTCAGTGTTAGAAATGACAGAACGTAGTAAAACCACAAGGCCTCCATTTTAAAAGTTTAAAAGCTTTTGGTTTCTGTGAAGCAGAAGGAAAACTAAAAACTTTACAGCTACTTTTAAATAAATTAAGAAAACACAGAGAAATAATAAACACATATATGCTTTACTCTCAAACAAATATATCTGTACAGTTTGTGTTCATTGCAGGTTTTGCTTTGAGTGCACCTTGGAGGACTATGGAGTGTTTTTTTTAACTGCAGAGTTTTTTTTTTTTCCTTTATTAATATTTTCCAACAAATGGTCTTGCAAACAGACAGAGATGGAGACACACAAACCAACAAGAAGGAAATGTTTTAAGCTGTATTGTAACACCTCCCATGAGCCCACCACAGCTTTACAACTCCATTAACGTCTTCTGCAGAGCAGATTTGAGCCAATTCAGTGCAGATTTGTTCTGAAATAAATCATTAAAACAAATACACACATTAGATTTGATTTTTTTTTTCTTTGGACCAAAGGGATACAGAAAAACATTTATACTAGTAGACATTCTATTCCCTATGCATTAAAGAACTCCATTAAATGCAGGGCTCGCCTTTTGACCCTCTTCATTTACCCCCTCTGTGCAGCTGCTGGTATATGTGCCTTCTGTTGTGTGTGAACATACATGCGGGGAGATCTCCAGTGACTCCCTGAACCCTCCACTGGTGTCATTTCAGCTCTTTTTTTAAACATCAGCTCTTTAAGCTCATTCCCGAATAAAAGACAACATGGAAAGAAAAACAGCACAGGAGCCGAAAAAGAAGGAAATGTTATTTAAAAGGTACCAGACCACAGCCTTTTCCACCGATATTATATACTCCCCGACCAATCCAAAATATATATGGGCCACAGGCCAAGAATGTAAAAATAAAACACACAACATCTGGAGCAACCTGAACAAAACCTTCATTTATTTGCCCTGAATGCTCTGTTCCACCCCCATACTACTAGGCTGTGTCTCTACCTGACTCCTTAACCACTCACAGTAATTCAAATGAAGATCAACTGTTTACATTACACATAAAAGAATATGCCCATCTCTGCTTAAACTACCCTTTTTCATTTACTTTAAATGGATTTTATACAATTTCTTAAATCAAAAGTGGTCATGAACCCTGCTGAATGCTTTTTCCAACTAAAAAATCAAATTCTGTAAATGTATAAATATGCAACATCAGACAGAAAGTAAGGAACAAGCTGATTCATCAGCACGGAACAGGGTGGGCAAACTTTTCAACTCTTGGGCCACAAAGGGTTCTAAAATTTCACATAAGGGCCAGACCAGGAGGAGATGAGTGGAGTGTTCCACCTCAGAAGAGAAAGAAATAACATGGCATCTGAACAAAAACATGCTATAATTTGGTTTGAAAATTATTCAAATTAGTTTAAAACAAAACGTTTAGGACTTTTTATTATTAGACAGCTCATTGGCCTTGTGGTGGAGTATCCGCCCTTAGACTTGGAAAGTTGAGTTCAAAGACTAAAACAGGGACCCAATTCCTCCCTGCTTGTCACTCAGCATTAAGGGGTTGCATTGGGGGGTTAACCACCAAATTGTTTCTGAACACGTCTGTGTCTGCTGCTCACTGCTCCCCCATAGGGATGAGTCAAATGCAGTGAACAAATCACTCACCTAGGTGCTTGACAGCTAATGGGACCTCAACTTATTTTTCATTTTAGTGCCAGTTGTAACAATCGGTTGACATTCCTCAGGGTAAAACACAAACTAAACCGTATTCACACTAACCAATGCAATGCGAGTTCAAGCGACCACTTTCAATAAAAAGTCTATGTAAACGCGTGTAAATATTCATTTCTGGCTTCCATGATCAATACTCCCGCGTTCACACATCACTATGCAAGTTTCATGAACATTTTTGGGCTCTACATACTCTACGTGGCAATTGACCGTGCATTCACAGTTATACCGGGTCGAACTTTGACCAGTCAGGGGTTCAGATTTGGTAGTGACATATGAATAATGTCGCCTGTAATTCACAGAGGTGCCAACTGAAAATTGATCATGGAGGAGAAATTAATAATTCCGTTTGTGCCCGGCCTGGAATCCTAGGACAGTGAGTCTTTCATATATTGGAATAGGGAAGTGAAAGAGAAGCCATGGAGCAAGATTTGCGAGATTTGCAAATGGTGGACATGCGCTAATAAACAGTAGCAAAAAACGTTTCATTCCCGGTGTAAACGTAGCATCAGAGAAAGGCAGTTTGTGTGGTGTTGGAATGACTGAAAAAACGACAGTTCGACTCAGATAACACACTTGAATGTCAGAATAAGTTTCTGCACCTAAACAAAAATGTATTTGTAGTGCACTATCTATAGGGGAGACACCAGAATTCAGAAAAAATAAAACTGATAAAGATTATGAAGTTAATTTAGTCAATCTTGGCGGGCCAAATTAAATAGTTTAATGGACCACATATGGTCCCTGGGCCGCAGTTTGCCACTTGCATTATTGGATTTTCTTATGGGCAACAATTCTACAGTGCAGGTGAAGTTATCCATCCATCCATCCATCCATCAATCCATCAATCCATCTTCCTTCCGCTTATCCGGACCGGGTCGCAGGGGCAGCAGTCTAAGCAGAGATGTCCAGACTTCCCTCGCCCCAGCCACTTCCTTCAGCTCCTCTGGGGGGACCCAGAGCCGTTCCCAGGCCAGCCGAGAGACGTATAGTCTCTCCAGCGTGTCCTTTCCAGTGGGACATGCCCGGAAGACCTCTCCATGGAGGCGTCCAGGAGGCATCCGGACTAGATGCCCGAGCCACCTCAACTGGCTCCTTTCGATGTGGAGGAGAAGTGATTCTACTCCGCGGGTGACCGAACTTCTCACCCTATCTCTAAGGGAGCGGCCAGCCACCCTACGGAGGAAGCTCATTTCAGCCGTTTGCATTCGGGACCTCGTTCTTTCGGTCATGACCCAGAGCTCATGACCATAGGTGAATATTGGAACGAAGATCGACCGGTAAATAGAGAGCTTTGCTTTTTGGCTTAGCTCTCTCTTCACCACAATGGACCGATACAGCGACCACATAACTTCGGACGCCGCTCCGATCCGCCTGTCAATCTCACGCTCCGGTCTTCCCTCACTCATGAACAAGACCCCAAGGTATCTAAACTCCTCCACCTGGGGCAGGGACACTCCACCCACCAAGAGATGGTGAAGTAACAATACTACAATTTCTTATGGAATCTACAATTCCAAAATTGAGTGCTCTAGAAATTTCCGAAAAGTTCAATTGCTCATTAGATTGGCTAATATAGACCACAATGCATTGCATTTGAACATTTTTTGTGAAAAATTGCATTTAGATGTATTCTTTTTATCAAACCATCAACGTTTTCATCTTTAGAACACAGTGGCTACATAAATGGTCGTCGTAAAATGCTAATATCAATTTGGTTTTCACTTTGTAAAAACGATGACGTCATATTCACTGTTTGAAAAAAAAGTAGTGAGCATGGTGCTCGAATTGCTTTCAAAATCCAGGGCACTACTAGATAGTCCCCCACCCACATATAGTTTTTAGAAGTTAGGGAGTAGCCTGGGAATTCTGACATACCTATGATCATTACCTTTTGTGTCAAACAAAAATGTTTCCAAGATGCGTTTGGTTTAGTACTCGTAATCATTGCTTTCAAATGAAGTTAAAAGCAAATGAGCTGGCTAAGAGGTGAGTAAACTGGGGTTTGTTTCCTGTCAAGTACATATGAAGTATGCCAGAATCTGCAAACCACCAGCTTAGCCCTCCGTGCCAAGGCCAGAGCTGAGGATTTCTTCATAAACATTTATATACAAGGTCCTGAAGGAGGAATGCAACATTTTGGTAAATGCTTAGCAAATAAACTCACGCAAAAACACAAACTGTTAAGTGAAGTGAAAATAACTCCATCCTCAGCACATCCACAAGCAGAGATCTGTTCTCCTGAATAAACAGTTAGAACATTAGTGTCCAAAGGCATCACTTAGTCTTCAGTGATGCCTTCAATCGTTTATTACGTGCATTTTAAAACACTGTGAATTAACATTTACTGTGTAAAATTTGATTTTTAGGTAGGAAATCCAGCTCAGGAAATATCTCTTCATTTCAGTTCCTACTTAATTTTTTGTAATTTGCAGTTTATTGAATAAATATATAAAATGTATCGTCTTTATTCAGATCATTTTAAAATGAATTAGACTTAAACAAATGTGGGTGACTTCATAAAGTTTCAGGGATGATAGGAGGGCGCCAAATACAAAGGCACTACGACTGTAAAAGCATGTCATGCCAGACTTTGATAATCCTTTTTTAATAAAATTGATCCTGATACAGCAAGCGTGTCCTTCAGCTATAATTATGGGGAAGTGAACACTTGCTTTAAACCGACAACCCCTACACATTCAACTGTCATGTCAAGTTTGCAAGCAGATATCGTGCCTGTATAGGCACTCTTCCTGGGTGTTTGGGGTGCTTGTGCCTGCCTGTTTAGGCTGTGAGCATCTGAATACCTTTAACCTGCAAACTCTGCTCAAACTCAGCTCTGCAGAGATGTCCGGACACGCACAGGAGAAAACAAACTTAACATCACTGACAGCTGTTTATATGCACTGCAGGCTGCATGTCAGGAGCATTCATTATCTCACAGAGACACAGGCATGCATGTATGCACAGGACTGCAGCGTGAATATCAATAACTTCAAAGTCACTTCTTAAGAAATAAGTTACAGACACTAAAAGAAGACTTTGTGTACTATCAGTGTCTACGTTTAATGTTTGACGTACAGATTGAAGTCGGTCAAAAGACGCGTTACAAAGGTCGGTAAGACACAAAACCCAGATCGTGCATCTTTGACCTGACTTTCTTTAAAAACAAATCAAACACCATCTGAGGCGGAAGCACATTTTATACTTTACCGCTGATATGTAGCTTTCCAGGCTCTTTTTCTGTTTGCACTTTCAGATTTAGATGATTCCTCATTCACCACCTGGAATATCCTGTGGAGCTGATTGATGGCTAATAGAAAAACAAAAAATCCTACTTTACTTCAGATTTATGCTGAAAATAAAAAGTCAATCTAAATAACTCCCTTTTTTAGTGTACAATTATTACATTATCGTCTCACATCTCTGAAACATTCACAAGTTCTTTGTTTTTATATTTGTATTAAGTGTGTAGAAGTTTCTCGGTTCTTTTTCCAGGATGCCAAGCACTCTTGTCCTGTCAGGAATCCCTAAACATCTCCAAAGGACTCGACATGACTTTTGTTTTATAAAAAAGTCATGTCGAGTGCATTTATTCACGTAGGTATATTTTATGTCCTTCAAATGTGCTTCAGATGTTTTCTTTCAAGCTTCTCCAGCCAAATCTGCTCATTCTGCCTAACACAAAACAAAATTAATCAAATGGTTTTATAAAAAAAAAGAAAAGATTTTTGTTGTACAATCATTAGCTGAAGTTTTGTCAACTAAAAATCTGAACTTTAAGCATTCCTGCTTCGAGATAGTGTGAAGATATGATGTTTGGCTTTGTATTTTATATCTAATGTTCATATTTATTTTTTATTATTCCTTCTGGCCTTTTTCATGCCTTGATGTGATATCACATTGTTTGAATTCTTACCAGTTTATTACTTGACATATTTTTCTTTTTTGTGTTAAATTCTTTGTGTGGTTGTTGAATGTTCACATCTGGCTTTTATTCAGTTTAATGAGCTCCAATTTCAGCGCTTTTGTTTGCTTTTAGTTTTCCATCAGCTGTTGTTTTGCCTTTTGTTCTTTCAGATTACTAATAGGTTATTATTATCTATTATCTTTTATGGGCACTTTGTAAAATTACAAAAAAAATCCCTTCTTCGAACTTTCTTTAAAATAATCAAACTCTATTTGACATACTTAATATTTATTGGATTCAGTAAATCATGTACTGCATAACTATAAATGTGTCTATTTGTGATTAAAAGTAATTATAATGGAATCATTTACATGTGAATGTACATGTGTGTCTAGGTCTAAATGTATTTGAATTTCTTTATCTTTTTTTACTTTAATTTTTAATTTATTAAAAATTTTCATTAAAGTTATGATTAATCTTCCAAATTGAATAATGTATATATAGGTATTCTTTCCAATTTTTACAATTCCAATAAATCAATTATTCAAATCCAATCATTAAGTAAATATAATAAAAAATAAATTTTTAAACACTCAAATAAATGAGACAATTTAAAATTTATTTTATTGAATGAAGTTTCAATATCCAATTACCACATGCTTATAAAAATGAGTAATCCAGTTAGTAACCAAACCAACAAATAAATGGTGTTTATTGCATTTTAACTCTGCCATTTTAGAGTTTCTTTTTATTACTGCGGCAATGCTTTTTTTTCCTTTTGCAGACATAATAAATGACCTTAAATTAAAAGAACAATGTGTTTATCAGCGCTCCAAATGAACTAAAGCTTTACACTCTAAAGTAATCACCCCGATGCACATTATAAGCGACACTCCAGGGTTTTAATAGCAATAAAGTCTCCTTTTCTTTCTGCACCGTACCCTGGCACTTTATCTCTTTCGCTTTCTACATATTTATTTCAAGTGGAATCTGTGCCATCTCTTTCTCTCCTTCATGCTTTGCTTCATGCACCCTCCTCCTCCTCCTCCTTCAGCTTCAGTTAATTCATGGACTGCATCGTGATTGAATATTAATAATTCACATCAGCTCTCCCTGATGACTCATTACAACCCTTCAGATGGAGAGGGAGGGGGACAGCCGTACACAAATTACACTGTGGAAACGCACACACCTGCACTCTTCAGTAGGTGCTGAAAAATGAAAGGTATCCTTTCAGCCAAAACATTTTTGCATTTCTTACCTATAATTCTGGCGTTGAGTCCCAAGATGAACGCGGACAGATTTTAATAACTGCTTTTTGAACCAGCTGAGGTTAGGATGTTTTGCGAGGGCTATGGCACAACAAAATCAAGAGAAACGGAAAAAAAAAGAAAAGAAAAAGACTTTCATTGCAAACTGTTGACAATTCAGCAGATAGAAAGGACAAAATTAAAACGTTATCCTTTTATTTCAACCAATAACAAAAAAAAAATGATAGTAGCCTGACAGTCAAGGTAAAGTTAAATGGTAGTCCAGTGACAAACATGACATCAAGCCAAACACTGACTATACAAAAGGAGAATCCACTTAAAATCAAATCACCTCACTGACCTCAGAAAAAAA
>JAUDJI010000404.1:0-14322 GCA_037389245.1 Oryzias sinensis | reverse complement strand
CAGTCAGCAATAAAATACATAGAAGATAAATAAGAATGCAAAAAAACGAATAACATAGAATAAAACCTCATGAGCATTAAAGTCAATCTATAAAGGTAGGTTTTTATTTGACATTTGAAGCAGTTCAGGTCAGATTTTATGTGCAGTTCTGCAGGAATGTTATTCCATAACTGGGGGCCGGCAACGGAACAAGCACGGTGACCCCGGTGTTTCTGCCGCGACCTCGGCACATCAAGCAGAAAATGATTTGCAGACCCTAAAACTCGAGAATGGCTGAGGGCGGCTAAGGAAAGAGACCATGAAGAGCTTTAGAAACAAACAGTAACAGTCTGAACTGGACTCTAACATGTTCTCTGTCCTGCAGCTGTTCCAGCTTTGGGCCACCTGACCAGTGCATCCGGGACATGTCCGCTCTGAGCCTCCTGGGCTCCTCTGCGCTGCTGCCAGGGCTGGACAACAGCAGTGTGGAGGAGGTCGGAGCGTCCCTTCAGGGAAACTGTTCCTGGGGGGAGACGAGCGCCAAGGGAAAAGTCCTTGTCATTCTGTCCATGACCCTGGGCATCATCTCCAACACCGTGGCTCTTTTCATTCTGGTCAATGCCTACAAGACTCACCGGCAGGGCTCCAAAGCGACCTTCCTGCTGTTTGCCACTTCGCTGGTGGTGACAGACTTCATAGGACATGTGGTTCTGGGCATCCTGGTTCTGCAGCTGTACTTCACAGGAGATGTGGGGCCTGAGCACTCTGACTCCTCTGACGGCACTTGTCAGTTCATGGGCGGCTGCATGGTGTTCTTCGGCTTGTGCCCTCTCTTCATGGGCTGTGCCATGGCGGCAGAGAGATGCCTGGGCGTTACCAAACCGCTGCCACATAAGACGATCGTCACCAAAAGTCGCTCAAAGGCTTGTCTGTCGCTCATCTGGCTGGCAGCGCTGTGTGTGGCCCTGCTGCCCTGCCTCCAGCTGGGCTCCTACACCTACCAGTACCCGGGGACCTGGTGTTTCATCGGCGTGCTCCACGACACCAGCCAGGCGGACTTGGCGTTTGTGGCACTCTTCTCCGGGCTTGGGTTGACTGCTCTGAGCGCGGCCCTGCTGTTCAACACAGTCAGCGTACTGAAGCTGGTTTTGGCCCGGCTCCGGAAGAGGCCCGGCTTCCGTCACCCGGCCCGCTCGCAGGACATAGAGACGGTTGTGCAACTTGTCGGGGTCACGGTCACCTCCTGCATCTGCTGGTGCCCCCTGCTGGTAAGTTTTCTGAAGTTCAACTGGAGCTGTGAGTTCTCCCCTGGTGGTCGGGGAAAAGGAACTATTTAGGTTTCATTGATAAAATAATTAAGTCGGATCCAATTTTCTCGCACATCTCCATTAGAGCGTCACATGTAAGCTAGCCGGGGAGCGTGTAAACAGATGGATGTCGGGAAGTAGGGCAATCTTCCTCCGGTTTCTGAACTTCTGCCGCTCTGCAGAAACTATGTCATAGAAAACGACAGAGTTTTTTGGATTTTGGCTGAAAACGCCTTTTTCATAGTTTTGACAACAAATAGTTTTGACAACAGATGATCGGAGTGAGACTTTAATCAGTGGAGGAGGACGATGGACAAAATTCTGTCAAATTTTAAGATTCAAATTAAGGGAAAAAAAAGGAGAGATTGAAAACAAATAGTTACACTAACTCACTACAAATGACATTTGTGGTTTAAACCTACAGCCCAGTTTTTACCTCATGGCTGTCGAACATTGTTCGCTGTTTATCCAACGGTCTGTTGCCGTTCAAATCTTTCAAACTCAAACTTCGATGGCTGAAACTTTGCGTCACCTTTGCCTGAAAACGAGCCGCAGATGAACTGTCTGTCCCTTCAGAACAGCAGAAAGGGGCATCATGGGTTTAGCTTGTTAAAGCTTGCTAAATTCACCAATAAATGGTAAATGGTAAATGGCGTATACTTATATAGCGCCTTTCTTCCTACAAGGACAAAGCGCTTTACAGTCACACACACATTCACTCACACATTCATACACTGGTGGTCGCTCCGCTGCCAAACACAGGCGCCCGCCTACCACCAGAGGCAAGGTGGGGTTCAGTGTCTTGCCCACGGACACTTCGACTCATGGGCGTGCAAGGCGGGAATCGAACCTGCAATCTTACGATCATGGGTCGACCGCCCTACCGCCGCCACAATAGACCACAAAGGCAAAGTTTGGGGCAAATTTCCTTTATTTGGCACCAAACACTGAATCTAAGATATTTAATCAACACCAGCAGGTTTCCCTCAAAGTTGGGCTTAAGCGGCTTTATTGAATGCTTGATGAAGCAGCGCTACAGTCAGTGAAACCATGTCTGATCTGACCAAAACTACACATAAGACACAAAAATCACTCACAGTTGTCCAATATAATTCTCAACCAGCAGAAGAATTTGGAGCAGCTCAAAACTGAATTCACGTAAAGCCTCGACGGACGTCTGCACACACTGAGGAATGACGAATGCATGAAACACTCGTGAGTCACGCATGAATCATGAATCATCTTATACACGGAGAGCGTGCAGAACGGCTGTGTGACACGGCCTTAACTGAACTGAGGGCCACAGATCCTGATTACGTCTTTAAGAGACTTTCTTCAAAGCTTCAGGGCTCTTAGTTTTTGACCCTGAAGTTGTGCCGCAGAAGAAGGAGCAGCTTTAGCGCCAAAGGCAGACGGAGCTTCGCTTTGACCCCAGCAGAGTCCCTGAGACCTTTGCTTGTTGGCTGCAGGTCATCGGCCTGACGTCTGTCATCGACTCCTACAACGGCAGCGTCGGCGACAAGCTGTGCAGCTACAAAAGCTGGATGGTGATCGGCGTGAGGATGGCCACGTGGAACCAGATCCTCGACCCCTGGGTCTACATCCTGCTGCGCCGCACTGTTCTGCGAAAAATCTACCTCATCGCCAAGTGCCAGGCGGGGCTCCATGGCGGGCCGCTGGGAGAAGAGCTCTCTGCCCAGCGTGGACATGAACAAAGTCAACAAAGTCTGAGAGGAGATGTCCGAACACGGACACTGAATGACGTTTCCAATGTTGCTTCTGTGACGGAAGAGCAGTCCAAGTCTGACAGTTTGGAATCCCAAATGTTCCTTTTTTGAAGTTTAATGACGGCTGCTGCTGCTGCTGCTGCTGCTGATGATGATGATGATGATTTTGCACAGTACATCATGAAGGCTTTTGTATTGACTAATATTATAACTGTAGACTTTAAAGTAGTCTACGCGACAGAAGGTTTCTAGCAGGACTGACCTGAGTGAAATGAAGTGATTCCGTTAATCCACCAGGGGGCGCTCTGCTGAAGTTCATGTGAGCCTGTTTGTTCACAAAGTTGGAATTTGGATCCCAGAACAACCTCCCTCTTTATGTGCGATGGTTGATCACACCCAGCTTGAATGCGCCCGTTCAAGCAGGGTGCAGATCGAGCGTCTGCAGAAGTCCTGACACTCAAAGGCCTGTTTTCACCTTTTTAGCTGCTTACGGGGCTCAGCCCCTTCACTGGGAAAAAGCAGTCTGTCTTAGTCTGACATAAATGCTTACAAAACAGAAAAGTCTAAAGACTGGGACCCTTTACCATATTGTTTTGATCAAACATTGGATCTAATTTTTAAATAAGTTTTACATGTGTTGTTATTTAAAGATGAAAATTGTGTTTTTTATGTATTCTTGTGGTGTTTTTTATGTATTCTTGTGGTGTTTTTCTGATATTGAGGGACAAATATCAAGAAAATTAAGCTTAAAGCGGCATTTCTGAGTGTGTCTTTATTAAAAACTGTTGTGAAACAGGAGCAGAAGAAAAAATGCAATTTGAAAAAGATTATATTTGTGATGTAAAAAACTCGCTGGGCGTGGCCAAAGTCTCCCTGCTGCAAAGGCACCTTTTCTGATAGTCACCTGGAGACCAACAGATCCATGAACGTCTCTGTTTTCCTGGTCTGTGCTGGAATCTGGATCAGGGGGATATTCCAGGAAGCATGTGTTGTATAGCCACAGGAGATGTTGCCGTTCAAGCCAAGAGGGGGCAGTATTGAGCCACACCGGGGGGTTGAGCAGTGAAGCTGGACGGTGAGCTCCCGGCAGTTTGTACACGGCGTGAGCCGGCTATGCTTGGAGAATAAAGTCACACTTGAAGAGAACCCCGATCTTGTCTTTCATTCCTACAAGCTACTACATATGGCGACGAGGATAAAAGTGGTCAATCAGGGGGTCGACGTGTGCAAGGGGTGGTAGCTGCTACAGTTAACCAGGCGGCGGCGGAGAGGCAAGGAAACACGTGGCTATCAAGCTAGCTGAGAGGTCGGTGAGGACACTGGGGGAGACGATGGCAGCCACAGTGGGTTCGTTGGTCCAGTTTGACAGCAAGGAGCAGTCCTGGGAAGAGTACCGAGAAATTCTGGACCATTTTTTCATCGCAAATGGGATTGACGATGCGGTTAAGAAGAGGGCGGTGTTGCTGAGCAGCGTGGGAGCGCAGACCTACGCGCTGATGAGGAACCTGCTTAGCCCGGTGAAGCCCGGAGAGCGATCCTACCAGGAGTTGGTGAGGCTGTTGAAGGACCATTTTCACCTCAAACCGAGCGAGATAACCCAGAGGTGGAAATTTAATACGAGGGACAGAAAGCACGGCGAAAGTGTGGGGGATTACGTGGCTGAACTGAGGAAGCTGGCGCAGGACTGTAACTTTGGTGACACCTTGACCGTGATGTTGAGGGATCGGCTGGTCTGCGGCATCAATGACGACAGGATTCAGCGGAAGCTACTGGCTGAAGAAGGATTGACCTTCGACAGGGCGTTCAAGATGGCTGTGGCCATGGAGGCTGCTAGCCGGGACATGGAGGATCTGCGGAGCAGTGGGGATCACAGACGAGGAAGTCTGACAGCAGCTCCGGTGTTGGCTGTGAGCGGCAGTCAGCAGGGTCCGCCGGGGGACTCTAATAAGTGCTTCAGATGCGGAGGGACTAATCATCTAGCAAATGACTGCAGGTTTGCCTCAGAGAAATGTCACAACTGTGGTAAGATGGGACACATCAGAAGGGTCTGTAGGATGAGACTGGGGGACAGAGAAAAAAACAAGCAATTCAAAGGTGGGAGTGGGAGACAAACGAAACAGACGCATTATATGCAGGGGGAGATCAGCCGGAGTGACAGTGAAGAGGATGACATGTTTCACCTGACAGAGAGTGTTACAACAATGTACAACATGAGAGATGAGATTCGAATACCAGAGGAAGATCCTATAAGGACTCAGTTGGTTGTAAACGGTAAACTGTAACCTATGAAGTAGACACCGGCTGTGGTTACACCATAATGTCAAAAAAATCTTTTGATGGGTTGTTTAAAGACAGTAAGAGACCAAAGTTGTTGACGTGTGGTTTGAAGTTAAAAACGTATGGGGGCCATGCAGTACCAGTGTTAGGGGCTGCCAAGGTGAAGGTGCAACATGGAGGCAGCGTGCAAAATCTGGCAGTGGTGGTGGTCAAGGGCTCAGGGACTAGTCTGTTGGGCAGGGGCTGGATTAAGGCTCTCAAGATTGGGAAAAAGTGAACAGAGTGCAAGGGGGGGAGGAGGCACTTCAGGAAGTGTTGTAAAACATGAAACAGTTTTTAAAGAGGAGCTTGGGAAGTTGAAAGGGTTTTCAGCAAAAATATGTGTGAAAAAGGAAGCAAATCCTCAGTTCTACAAACCACGCTCTGTTCCATTTGCTATGAGACACAAGGTGGAGCAGGAATTAGAGAGGCTCTTAAAGGAGAAGATAATTGAGCCAGTGAAATTTTCTGATTGGGCTGCACCTATCGTTCCCATTTTAAAGCCTGATGGTACTGTGAGGATTTGTGGGGACTATAAGTTAACAGTCAACAAAGTACCTGCATTAGAACAGTACCCTATTCCTAGGATGGAGGACTTGATTGCATGCCTGTCAGGAGGAGAAAAATACACCAAGTTAAACATGAGTCATGCATATCAGCAGATAGTGTTAGATGAGGAGGCCAGGAAGTATGTTACAGTGAACACACCTAAAGGTTTGTTCACTTATACAAGGCTTCCTTTTGGAGTGAGTTCTAGCCCTGCCATTTTTCAGAGGACCATGGAGAATGTGTTACAGGGCATTCCAAATGTAGCCGTATATCTGGATGATATTATTTTGACAGGTAGAAGTGAAAAAGAACATATTCAGATTTTGGATCAAGTGCTCCAAAGACTTAAGGAGTCGGGTCTGCGTTTAAAAAGGAGCAAGTGTCAGTTCTTGGAGAAGGAAGTCATTTTTCTGGGTCACAAAGTAGATAAAATAGAGCTTCACCCTCTCCCAGCTAAAGTGAAAGCAGTTCAAGAAGCTCCTTCACCCACGTCCGTGACAGAGCTAAAAGCTTATTTGGGTTTGCTAAATTTTTACAATCGGTTTTTACCTAATCTGTCTACTCTGTTGGCACCTCTACATCAGCTGCTCAGGAAAGATGAAAAGTGGGTGTGGGGACCAAGAACGAGTGTTCAAGCTATCCAAAGAACTGCTGCAGTCAGATCGTGTTTTGGTGCATTATGATGAAAGGAAAGAGCTGATTCTGTCCTGTGATGCGTCTCCATATGGGGTGGGGGCAGTATTGGCTCACCGCATGCCTGATGGGCAGGAAAAACCTATTGGGTTTGCGTCCGCACCCTTGGGGCAGCTGAACGAAATTACTCTCAGCTGGATAAGGAAGGGTTGGCTGTGATTTTCGGAGTACAGTATTTCCACAAGTATCTGTACGGGAGGAAGTTTATTATTTACACAGATCACAAGCCCTTGGTCAGTCTGTTAAACGAGATGAAAGCGGTCCCTCAGATGGCCTCACAGAGGATAATGAGATGGGCAGTTCTGCTGAGGGCATATGAATATGTCTTATTGTACCGAGAAGGTAAGAAAAATTCTACTGCAGATGGGTTGAGTCGCCTCCCCATAGCAAAAGAGTCAGACAAAGAAATACCTGAAGAACATGTATTGATGATGGAGGAAATGCAAGGGCCGGTATTAAGGTCAGAGCAAATAAAAAAGTGGACAACCAAAGATCCAACCCTTGCTAAAGTACGAGAATACATTCAGAGGGGATGGCCCAACCACAAAAACAGTGAGTTAAAGCCTTTTGAAGTTCGAAAAGAGGAGTTGAGTGTGCAGGACGGTTGTGTTTTGTGGGGAGCAAGAACTGTAATGCCTGCCAGGGCCCAACCTTACATGTTAGAGCAGCTACATCAGGCTGAGCCGGATGAAAGCATTGGCTAGGAGTTATGTATGGTGGCCTCATATGGACTTGGATATAGAAAATAAAGTTAAAACGTGCACGGTGTGTCAGGAACACAGGAAGGCACCTGAACACGCTCCACTCCATCCTTGGGAGTGGCCTGATAAACCCTGGAGGAGACTTCACATTGATTATGCGGGTCCATTCATGGGAAAAATGTTTTTGATCATTGTGGATGCACATTCCAAGTGGTTAGATGTGCATCCTGTGGCATCCGCTACCGCTGCAGCTACAGTGGAGAGTTTGAGAAGCAGTTTTAGTACCCATGGCATTCCGGAGATGATCGTATCGGACAATGCTCAATGTTTTGTGAGTGAAAGGTTTCAAGAGTTTGTTAGTCGCAATGGCATCACTCATGTGACAGCAGCACCGTATCACCCTTCATCCAACGGGTTGGCTGAAAGAGCAGTACAGACATTTAAAGAACTCATGAAGAAAAGCAAAGGAGAGACGTTGGAGACCAAAGTAAACAGGGCTCTGTTTTCTTATCGCATCACACCTCAAACTACTACGGGGAGGTCTCCAGCAGAGCTGATGATGGGCAGAAAATTGAGGTGTCTGCTGGATTTTGTACATCCAGACTTGAAAGACAGAGTGGCCAGAAGGCAAGCAAAACAGAAAGAACACCATGATAGACATTGCAGACAGCGCACCTTTGAAGTGGGAGATCTGGTGTACACAAGAAACTACGCCAGTGGTCCACGGTGGATTCCTGGTTTGATTGAGGAGATGACAGGACCTGTGTCCTGCAGAGTGGTCCTGGGCAATAGACAGGTGGTCAGACGCCATGTGGATCAGTTGTTCCGACGAATGGAGTCAGAAAGTCCTGGGGTGGTGACAGAGGCTGAGATAGAGGATGAGGAATTGCTTCCATCAAGTGAGGGGAAAGGTTTGAGTGTGGAAAAAAGTTCAGAGGGTGAGGGGGTAGTCGCTGAGAGTGGAGGATGCAGCGGGGCAGAACAGAGCCACGACCTAGACGTGAGACGTTCACAGAGACCCAGGAAGCCCCCAGCGTATATGAAAGATTATGTAATGTGATTTTTTTAAATTATTTTTTGGGGTTATTTGTTTTGGAGTTATTATAAAAAAAAAAATGTGAATGTAACGGCGTTCTGTATGATGTTATTGTATGTTTTTTGGGCCTTGTTTACTTAAGTTAAAGTGGTCCCCTTAAAAGGTGTACTTTTAGTCTAAGGGGGGAGAGGTGTTGTATAGCCACAGGAGATGTTGCCGTTCAAGCCAAGAGGGGACAGTATTGAGCCACACCGGGGGGTTGAGCAGTGAAGCTGGACGGTGAGCTCCCGGCAGTTTGTACACGGCGTGAGCCGGCTATGCTTGGAGAATAAAGTCACACTTGAAGAGAACCCCGATCTTGTCTTTCATTCCTACAAGCTACTACAGCATGTTTAAACTAGCCTGACTTTAAGCCTGAACTCTGGCTGAAATCCGCCTGAACTTGCTTACTCTGGGTATGTCGGTTCCCAAAGACCGGATATGAGTTGGCGTAATGACGCTCCACTTGGTAACCCTGGGTTAATGCACGTGCACAGCAGGTACATAAAGACATTCTCAATGGATCACTGATTTCTGGAGTCACCATGGAAACATGTGGAGAACAAAAGAGAGCGTTACACTTCAGTGAGACGGAGTCTGAGCTTTTAATGACGGTGTATGAAGATTATACGTCCATCAAAAAAGTAACACGGCTGCATCATCAGCAAAAGAAAGAGTTTCTGCTTGGAGTAGAAGAACAGGCAAAGTAAATGTACGAGTTTCTGATCTTGTTTCCATTTTCCTTGTGACGCATATATATATAACTTATCCAATTTTGCCAACTTAAATGAATTACTTATTGGTAACAAGTAATTGAGTTAAATTTATTCAACCTAATTTCTTACGTCTATAAAACTCAATAATTGTTTATACAACTCATATTTACATATTTATCTAACTATATTTCATATTACTCCAATTTAATTAATATTATTTCCATCTTTATTGTAATTCTTGAACTCTCATATGTATAAATTTAAGCCGGCAGATATTCTCATTTGTATAAAAATAAAAAGAATGAAACAATAGGCAAACCCAATAAAAAAGAATGAAACAATAGGCAAATCCAGCATAAACTCAACTAGGAGTTTTCAGTCATTGACTCTAGTGAAGATGTCAGAAGGGGTGCGATATAAACTCATCATCCTCTCCTCCCTCTCACTCATGGTGCAGAGACTTAAGTATATTAGGACAAAATACTTGGCAAAACACAGTAAAACAGCTAAACAACTAAACACATTTGGTCAAAAAGCCACACTTAAACCCAAATCTGTCCAGAAAGGCAAAGGGAATGGTATCCCACAATCCCTTGCAGTGCCGATCTAACAGCAGCACCAAAATTACACCTAGTTAATTGAATTAATTTGAATGAAAGGAAAATAACTGTCTGAAAACTATATGTTATTTTTAAACTGATTTAACTAAAATGAAAAAAAAATGATTTATCTTAACTGAAGCAAATAATTAAGTTAGATCAAAGTATAAAGTCTATCTTTCCAACATCCATATGTGGTCTTATCACCCTCTCATGGTGGAAAAAGTATTATCTGAGCTTCTTCATCCACTAAATCATCTTCAAATGGACACGCCATGCTGCTTCACCTCTCTGAAAACAAACTAAGCTTCAACTAAACCTGCTCCAGACCAGGTTATGTTTAGAGCATGAGTTGCTACGGCAACTTGACCTACCCTGAAACATGCCTCCATTTCTGGAACTGAAAGCTGAGGTCATCATTCTGGCGTACATTTCTCCTATTGCATTTGAATGCACCTCAGTAGTAGATATACGCTGATTGTTAGAGATGCATGATGGGTGATATGCAATGCTTGCTGGGATATGTTTTGAAGCGGATAGCCTTCATGTAATGAGACTGCTAAGAGTTCTGTTATTAAAAGACAAACTAATACAGCACGTCCTGAGCATTATTTACTCTCAGTCAATCCTGAAGCACAACATGGTGTCAGAGTAAAACCAACTGCCCAAACAAAGACTGCAAGATGGATTTTGCCGGAGTTACGCCGCCGCAAATGTGTTGGGATGCTAACAACCTTCCTGAAGCATGGCGCAGATTCAAGCTACACGTGGAGCTGATGTTTTCTGGATCACTCAAGCGAAAGAGCGAGGATGAAAAGTGCAGCTATCTTCTTCTTTGGGTTGGAGAAAAAGGTAGAGACATCTATAACACATGGTCGCTAACCGAAGATGAAAGCAAAATACTTAAAACGTATTATGACAAGTATGAGACCTATGTTATGCCCAAAGCTAACGTAATTTTTGCTCGCTACAAATTTCATGATAAAGTTCAAGGAGCAAATGAGGCATTTGAACAGTTTGTAACAGACTTGAGACTTCTTGTCAAAGACTGTGCTTATGCAAACAGTGAGGAGATGGTCCGTGACCGTATAGTTTTCGGCATCCATTCACCGAGCGTGAGGGAAAAGCTACTTAGCGTTGGATCCGAACTAACATTGGATAAAGCTGTGGACATCGCAAGGTCACATGAAATAGCCAAGGCCCAAATGAAAACCATATCAAGCAGTGGCAGCAGCCTGCGAGAGGACGCCATACATGCTGTTGAACGACAAGCACCAAAGAATCCACCCTGGAAAGGCCGGCAGTCAAGAAAGAAATACCACACAACAGACAAGCCACAGGAAGCTACCAGAATGCCAAGAGGATGCGGCTATTGTGGAAACAGACACAGCTACGAGGAGAAATGCCCAGCTAAGGGTAAGCAATGCAAAAACTGTGGAAAGTGGAATCACTTCTCAAAGGTTTGTCGGTCTACACAAAAGAAAAGTGTTCATACAGTAAATGAGAGTGGATCAGAAAGCAGCATTGAGAGCAGCAGCCTGTTTATTGATGCAGTCAATCGCACAAAGCAGAACGAAAATGATACACAAGCTTTTGCAGAACTGAAAGTTGGCCACAACCAAAGAACTGCTAACTTCAAACTTGACACGGGCTCTTCCGCTAACGTCATTCCCACAAATTTGTTTAACATCATAGGAATATCACAGCGCCTGAAACCCGTCTCACACCCGCTCTATGGATATGGAGGGGAACGCCTGCTCGTAAGAGGCAAATGCACACTGAAGTGCAAACACAAAGACAAGGCATTAAGACTGAAAGTATATGTTGTGGACACTAGAGCACCCCCTGTCTTAGGTTTAAAAGCTTGCCTGGACTTTGGCCTAATTCAGCTTGTGATGTCTGTGACACAGACACTGGTGACAAACAGTATGGATGAATTTAAGGATGTCTTCACAGGAATAGGATTATTTCCTGGTGAGTGCACAATCCATCTCGATCCAAAGGCTACTCCTGTAGTACACCCCCCAAGACGAGTTCCACATGCGCTCCGCAGTCGATTGAAGAAAGAGTTGGAAAATATGGAAGAACAGCATATTATTGTTAAAGTGACAGAACCTACAGAATGGGTTAATTCTATGGTGGTAGCTGAAAAGCCAGGAACAGGTAAACTTAGAATATGCTTTGACCCCAGAGACCTGAATAAGGCAGTAAAACGCCCACACTACCCTCTGCCAACTCTTGATGACATCACAGCCAAACTTGCAGGAGCTAGATATTTTTCTGTCATGGATGCCAGGTCAGGCTACTGGGCCATTAAATTGACAGATGAGTCATCCAAGCTCACAACGTTCAACACCATATTTGGACGCTATAGATTCCTGAGGTTGCCCTTTGGTCTTGTATCAGCACAAGATGAGTTCCAAAGGAAGATTGATGAGACCTATGAGGGATTAGAAGGTGTCACAGCTATTGTCGATGACATATTAATATATGGAAAAACAAAAGCAGAACATGACAGGAACCTCCATGCAATGTTGCAACGGTCTAGAGAGAGAGGCGTCAGGCTGAATCCGGACAATAGCATCATCTGTGCCACCGAAGTCAGCTATTTTGGACATCGCCTCACAGCTGATGGCATCAAACCTGACCCTGAAAAAATCAGAGCCATCAAGGAGATGGAAGCCCCTAAAAAGAAAGGTGAGCTTGAGACCATTCTGGGAATGGTCAACTATTTGTCCAAATTCGCACCCTGTCTTTCTGACATAAATGCCCCCTTGCGCCAACTCCTGAAAGAGTCCAGTGAGTTCGTATGGGATGCACAGCACGAACAAGCTTTCAGCAAGATGAAAGAACTTATTACACGAGAGCCAGGACCTGTTTTGACATACTTTGATCCGTCAAAACAGCTGAAACTCCAGGTGGATGCATCAAAGTATGGATTAGGTGCAGTTCTATTGCAGGACAGTAAGCCTGTCAGTTATGCCTCAAAATCACTGACTGACAGTGAAGTCAACTATGCACAAATTGAAAAGGAGCTTTATGCAATCCTGTTCGGTTTCAAGCGTTTTCAACATTATGTATATGGACAACACGTCATCGTGGAGAGTGACCACAAACCACTTGAATCCATCATGCAAAAACCACTTGCCCTAGCGCCTCCTAGACTTCAGAGGATGATACTCCAGCTCCAACACTACAGTTTCACTATTCTACATAAACCCGGAAAAGACATTCCCGTTGCAGACACATTGTCTAGAAAATCTTTGCCAAGTCAGGATGACAACATGAGTGAAGGAATGGACCTGCAGGTGCACACTGTGTACGACAACTTACCTGTCAGTGACATCAGGCTCAAAGAAATCCAAGAGGAAACCAGCAAAGACACTCAGCTGACTGTACTTAAAAATATCATACACAATGGATGGCCAGAGGAGAGGAAAAAATGCCCTCAAGTTGCTGCTGAATTCTGGAATCACAGAAATGAATTATCTGTGATTAATGGAATTGTGTTCAAAGGAGAGAAAATCATCATTCCAGCTTTACTTCGTGCAGAAATGTTGTCACGTGTCCATGTAGGGCACATGGGCATGGAAAAATGTAAACAGCGAGCACGTGACATACTTTTCTGGCCTGGAATGAGTAAAGACATCGAAAATGTAGTACAGAACTGTACAACATGTCTTGAGCATCGACCTGCAAATGCAAAAGAGCCAATGATTAATCATAAGATTCCAGAGAGACCATGGCAAGTTGTCGCATCAGACCTCTTCAACTGGAATCATGACAACTACATGGTCACCATCGACTATTATAGCAGATATTTTGAACTGGACAAAATGAACAGCACCACATCCAATGCCATCATCCAGAAGCTGAAAGCAACCTTTGCCAGACATGGCATTCCAGAGACTTTCATTTCAGATAACGGACCACAATATGCATCAGGAGAGTTTGCAACATTTGCAAGTACATGGGGATTCAAACATACCACCACAAGCCCACATTATCCCCAAAGCAACGGACTGGCTGAGAAATACGTGCAAATAGCAAAGACACTCCTGAGCAAAAGTAAAGAAGACAACAAAGATCTCCACTTGAGTATTTTAGAATACAGAAACACACCAGTCGACAACTTCAGAGCCCCAGCTCAACTGCTCATGAGTCGTAGATTGAGATCTACTCTTCCAACCACACCAAATCAGTTGCAGCCGGAAATCGTAAACTACAACAAAATGCGTCAGAACAGACTTTTACAGCAGGAAAGACAGAAGACGTATTACGACAGATCTGCCAAGCCACTCACACAACTACAGGAGGGACAACGAGTGCGGTTCCAAGAACTTGGACGTTGGAAACCTGCTGTTGTTGTAAAACCTGCAGACACAGAAAGATCATACCACGTACGTACTGCTGAAGGACAAGAGTATCGACGCAACAGAAAACACCTACTCAATACTTCAGAGGCCATGGGAACAAACCCAGCTGCAGAAATGCAAGCCGAAACATTCAACAACACAGACAGCAGCACATCAGGGGAAGTTTCCTCTGCATCTCCGTACAAAACCCGTTTTGGACGTGAAGTCAAGCCCAGGATTGTGATGGATTTATAAAGTTAAAGTTAAGTCAGTTCATCATCACATACTTTTATGCATATTGAGTG
>JAUDJI010000403.1:0-14324 GCA_037389245.1 Oryzias sinensis | reverse complement strand
TTCATGTTTCTGTTGGAGTTGTCTTGAGTCATCTGCTGAGGAAAGTTTTTTGACTTTTGATTCCTAATAAATATCCCAAAGCTCAACAATTAACAATTCAACCAGGATCAATCTGATTAGGTCTGTTGGGAAATTTGATTTACATCCATCAAATTAAACATGGGACTTGTGTTTTATTGCAGGATGTGATGTCATGTTTTGTTAATGAAGCGTAGGTCTGAAGGTCAGGGACGATATGGCAAGTTATTAGGTTAAAGTGCAATGGTGTCACAGTCATGAGTCATTAAGAGCCATTTCATTAAGAAAGCCGTTTTACTTTGTTCCCAATAAAGAGGCAGAGAGTATAAGAATATGCTGGAGACTTTTTCCTCTGCCACTTTTTCACTTCCAGGTCATTTTTATCAAAGCTGCATATCTCAACAAGTTCTGAAAATCTTTAATGAGTTATAATTAAAAACTTTATTAATCTTGATCATCTTGCCCAAAAACATTCATTATTTACCGTTATAATAGTACCAACTACTAAAATAATCTCTATCCATATTTAAGTAGGGGAGCATCTCTTTGATCAAGCGCTTTCTTTGAGTAAATAATGAAGTTCCTGTACCTGTTGATGTGACGCCGCTCCTGGAATCCCATCAACCAGCTGGAGGTGTTCTGTCTGCAGTAAATGAGGTTCTGCTCTGTAAAGCTCATTAACATGCTCACTTTCAATTAGGAAACTGCATAAAAAGGCTTTTGAAAATGTTGTTAATGTTCTTTTTGATAAAGTTTTTGTGTTCAGACGAAGAGTTTCAATTTGAACGCCTGACAGAAAGTAATGTACTTTTCTCACAATGCAGCAAATAACCCTTGTGCTATCCTAGGCACTTTAACGTTGGGAGTTGGGTCATCTAGACCACATGGGTCAAACTCAAGGCCTGGGGGCCAAATGTGGCCCTCCATGTCATTTTATGTGGCCCGCGAGAGTATAAAGGTTTTTAATTTCTTAAATAAATAAATAAAAAATTGTCGTGTATTTATTCATAATTGGGGAAACGGACTTGAAATATTGATTGGGCAACTATATATTAGGACTTAAACACTGTCCATATATCCTAACCTGACAGAATCTAAAAGGATTTATGCTAAAGTAACAAGCAAATATGTGTTTTCTGTGCAACTGTAATTGTCACTTTAAAAAGTTATGATAAATAAATAATGAATTATTTAACATTAAGGAGTTGTTACATTTATTTTTCATTACATTTAGTTACATGTAGAAGTTCTATCTGGCCCTTTGAGGACAGACACTATGCTGATGTGGCCCCCAGTGAAAATGAGGTTGACCCCCCTGATCTAGACCCATTAGACAGAGCTCTGAACCTTTTTTCTTCAATGATTTGTGATCTTCACTGGTGTCCATGGATTACATGAAATCTTTCCACCTTTATCCACCTTTGTCATGGTAGGGGGAACACGTCAATGGAAGGGGGGGTCATCTAAGATAGCACAAGGGTTAAAGGGACAGTCAACATTATCTTAACTATACAACAAAATATTTTTCAGTATCAGGAATTAAAATGGAATGAATGTGCATTAATCAATAAGGTTCTAAAAGTCTTATAGATTAAATAAGGTAATGTTTATTCCCAACATTGCTTAAATGTCTCAGGAGCCTGAATAAAGGAGAGAAAAACAAAACAAAAATTCTTTCCAGAAACAATAAAGTGTGATGATGAGGCAGCATGACAGGATGAAGGAGACACTTTAATGTGGCTAAGATGCTGTATTTACATGGCAGTCTGCACTGCAGCTGCAGCTCCACTTTCTCACACGCGGAAGGAAGTAAACAAATCCAACAATCCACGTTTTTATATGATACTGGCAGCAACGTGGCACAGAGTTTCGGTTTGGTACCCATCCCTAATAAAAACTAAGTAGTCTATGTCTCATGAGAACCAAAGCTGCGCGGCTGACTGAACATTTAGCACTTCACACAAACTGTTTCTTGCTGAGATCTTGTTGTTCTGCGCATGTAGAGCAGCTCAGAGGCTCAGTGGGCGGTTCTGTCAACTAGTGGTCGGAGGTTTAAGTGGAAAACAAGAGTCAGACGATGAAGAACGCCCATAAATAATTAAATCGATTTTTCCCTACACCCCTATTAAACACGAGCATAAATTAAAGTTTGTTTTCAAGACTTGCCTCTCTCTCAAAAAACTTTGGTAAAATGTAATGTCGATGTATGTTCTGTGCAGGAAATCAGTGACGCAGAGATTCTGGAGCTGACTCAGGGTGCACTAGGGCGTATGATGGTCATACGGCAGATCTTCCCCCTCTGGAGGGACAGCAGCTCCCGGTGCATGAGGCAGAACCACAGGATTTCCTCAATACTGTGTGACCCGCAAGAAGGATACCTGCAGAACCTGGAGGTAAAGCAGAAAACCTGTCATTTATATTTTCTAAAATGTTAAGGCTAGTCCACAAGGGAGAAATGACACTTTCCCAAATGAATTCTGATTTTTTTTGGTGGAAGCTACGAGGTTACCATGCTCCACACTCCTGTTATCAGGAGGAACATGAACCTGGTTTGGGAAGCAGCCATTTAAAAGTCAAACTGCTGCCTTACCTAAGATGATTCATCCAAGTGGGGAAGAAGGGAAGGCTTTCAGTTGAGCAGCTGCATCAAACTGGAAAAGCTTCCAGTGTTCCAGTAAGGGTCCAGGTGACCCCTTGACCTTGACCAGGAACAAGCTTGTTTTGAAGTTGGATGGCGGATAAAAAAACGGTAGTTTGGATGGTTGAAACAGTTAATTCAGTTCAAATTTGAGAAAAACAAAACAAAAAAGAAAGAAGAAAATGCTTTCAGGGAGGCAGTGAGCTGCACAGTTTGGTGGTTTGACCACCCATCCAACCTTTGGGGCAGAAGGTCAAAACAGGAAGCATTGATTCATTTTATGCTGAAACCCATTTAGAATCTAAGAGACATTTTGCTTCAACTTAGAAAGTCCCCAACATAAAAAGACAAATCTTGAAATGTTCCTGAAAGCAAATGGTTATTTTGGAAAAATGTTCATTTCCAATCCTCAGATTTAGTTGCTTATATGATGATTCTAGTTAGAATCCCTTCCTGAGTTTTTTGTGTGCCTCTTTTTTAGGTATCCAACCTGTACCTTTACGACAGCGTCTTAATGCTGGCCAATGCCTTCTACAGGAAGCTGGAAGACAGGAAATGGCACAGTATGGCCAGTCTAAACTGCATTAGAAAGTCCACCAAGCCATGGAACGGGGGCTGGTCCATGCTGGAGACCATTCAAAAGGTAACCGACCAGCAGAACCATAAGTAGATCAAACAAAAGTCAGTTGTCATGGATCAGAGTTGGTTCAAATCCCTTTACAATCAAATGTTTGCATTTCAATATTAAGAAGTGCTCTGATATCTCCTCATGTATTTGCTGAAACCTCAGCAGAACTCAGAACAGAAACCGAAGCAAACCAATAATATTTAGAGCACATCCTCTAAAGACATGGTGTCTACATTATAAACCCAAAGAATAGTTCCAGAAGGATGTTGATTCCATTGGCTCTGCATTCTCTCATTAACCACTGTCAGGCTTGCAAAAGTCTTTTGGAGTTTAAAGGGCTCTTTTTTTTAAATGCAAAAGAGATTCTTCAACAAAGTGAAACCACTGACCTCCTACAACCAATGTCAGCTCATGTAGGAAACATTGACCGCTCAAAATGTGCCACATGAACACTGGTAAAGAAGAACCTGTGTTATCTTAATTAGATAAGGGCAAACTTTCTAACTAATTTGTTGAGTTGATTTCTATCATCCAGCATGCCAAAATGAGGGGCTGTAATACGTAGGGACACCTACTATTGCTTTGAAGCCCAGAGCAATAGTTCCAATAGTTAATCATACAGAGAAAACAGCACATGACCGGTTCAGGGTTCCTCACACTAAACACAAAATGTCATCAAAACATCAGCCAACAAACTGGAAAAAGCAATGCCATCAATAAAAAAAGAATTGTTGAAAGATGTTAGCATATGTATTTACTTAAAAAATATGACATTTGAAAACTGAGCCTGGATGAGACACCGCTCAGCAACCAGTGCTGCTACTCCCATCCCTCTAGCCCTCTGATAGGTTAACAGAAGTGAGCCAATGGTTTGCTTGGGAAGAAAAACTAACATGTCTGACAGGATATTTAACATGTACATGTCCAGAAAACAAATTAGTCCCAAGATAACAACATTTGCCCAGATTTTGTCCAGATAAAAGACGGAGAAGAACATGTCCTTTCAACACCTTTGCTATATATTTACATGTATCATCATACCCTATCATTTATATTATTGATAAAGCCTTTATATTTATGAAAAAGGCTGTCTGGGGACATCTGAAACTGTACCTCAAATGGAGAAGGAAAACACGCTGAATCAGCCTTTGACTCGTCACTTTTGTGAAGACCAAACTGCAGTTTTCATGAAAACCTTTACTTGGGGAGTTCATGGGACAGCCACAACAGGATGCACACAAAGATTTACAGTTTATTTGGAGCTTAGTAGGATGATGTTATTTGCAAGTAGTGCCAGAAGCACAGGGAGCTTTAAACAAAAGAGCAAAGTCAACGGTAGGTCCTGATCCAGGTAAAAATGCAACCCGTTCATTCTGCTTATTGGACATCGATTGGAAGCAGTGTGTCTGGAAAGTAAGGAGAGAATCCAGCACACAAAGTGTCACCCAGGCTTCCAAACAGCCCAGCTGTAAAGGTTTTAGGAGCTTGCACCTCAATGCTCCTGGTGGTAGCTGCTAGAGTTAACAGAAAAGTGTCTGAGAAAATCTCTTTTTGCCTTCTCCTGCCTCCTTTCTCATCTTGCCATTGAAACGGGCAGCAAGCTTCACCATGGGAAGATACTGAGCAGCCAACTCCTCCTTTACTGAGTGGCTTAGGCTCTGATAGAAAAAAATAAAAAGCTGCCTGAATGCGGGAAGAGTGTCAGTGAGTGTCTGAAGGTCTATGGTATAATCACCCACAGAGCTGGTGTCCTGAACCTACTTGGCTTGCGGTGAGTCTCAAAAGCAGAAGTTATGGGATCAAAACAGCAGAAAAGTGTCAAAAAGGGGAACACACTTGAGACTGAGGATTCCACTCAGCAATTCCCCACTAACCTGCTCTGCCACAGAGCAATAATAGAACACCAGCTTTGCAGCTTCAGCCTGGAGTGAGTGCTGTAGAGCAAATTTAGATTTTTTTTTTAAACTCACATTGAGTGAGTGATCCTGTGTGACCGAACGCCCTCTTACATTTGTTAACCCAAATGGAGACTGGATTTGATAGGTTAAAAAACATATAATTTATTAAAAACTTGACACAGATTCCATAGAAGAAAAAAGTTAAAATGGACTCAGACAGTTGGACCGCACTCCAACACTGGATGAGGGCGGCTGCCTCCAAGATCGCCTCAGCCCCACTGCACTGGCGGGTCGCCACAAACACCACCAAGGGAGATCTCTGATCCAACTCTCACCAGGAGTACCTGCTCAGGGCCCAAATGCACACAAAACACACCGCCACCCCAAACAGTGATTAAAAGAAAATACAAAAAAGAAGAGGTGCACCTGAGCAGGTCACCACCAATTTATGGGCTGAAAACAGGGGGGTCCCCCTTACACAGTACTATATATGGCACCCACCAGCTACCATAAGGATAAGGAGGCAGCCACCTTCAGCCAGGTCCAGACACCAAGGTACTAAAAAATGAGCACAAAGCAGTTTAAAAATGGATAAAAGCAAGGGCGTCAAGCTTAATTAAAACATTAAAAACAATGACTAAAAACACAACAAGCAAAACAGCAGTGGCAACTCTGCTGGAAAAAAGAAAAATAAGTTAGTTCTCCCCTGGGACAAACATGTTTTACAAACCCATATATTACCTCTCATGCCCCAGGGTTAGAACTCATGCCACCACCTGTTAATATAAATAGAATTTAAAATGTTGCAAACTCAAATGCTAAAAACTTTAGTAAAAGGACTCAAATGATTAAAAGCTTTAGTAAAACGGTCCACATGTCAAGCTCACCTACCAAGGCCAAATCAGGAAACCAGCATCTAGATGGAACTCCCACTGCTGCTATTTATCAGCCTTGTGAGCCAATCACAGCTTAACAGACAGGTGCTGGCCATGAATGCTAAACTATGGAACACCATGAGGGACAAACCACCACCCACAGCCCTGTCTGTCACACCTGCACTGTACATTGAGGGGGGGGGGTCATTTTTTTTCCTTTTTAATCAGAATTATTCTCTTCGAGCTGAATATTTTGTGAGAAAGTCTTTTTTTAATTTTCCTCTTTCCACAAAATGAAGACTTGTAGCATGGATATGCTGACAAGTCTTCATTTAATATAAATGTAGACATTTATTCGTTTTGGAGAGATTATTAATTTTTACAGAATTAAGTGCAGAAAAAATATATTTTTGAACGTTTATCAGAAGAGTTATTGAGGGCGGAAGTTTGAATCTGTGAAGATCTTTTAAAATCTGAGTGCTCGATCTGATTGGTTGACTCTGCCTCCTCTACACCCCCCCCCCCCCCCAGTTCAATTTTTGGACACAGATCTGTTTTGAAACAAGTTTAGAGCGCACTTGTGATTTGCACCAGCAGCTTCACGCAGAAGCACATTTGAGCAGTTGGAATCACAGATTACAGGTTGTAACTCTACATGAACACATGCAAATGGGAATTCAGTTCACAGCAGAAGATTTTTACACACAGATGCAGATTTTTGGTGCACAAGTTTTCATATTCTGTTTTACAAGTTCTCACATCAAATCTACAAGCTCGTCCATTGAGACACATTACCTTCATGCTCCAGCTGCACCAAAGACAGAATCAAGTGAGGAATAAGCATGACTGGGCCGTGCCATGAGGGTCAAAATAAACAGATGCAGGGCAGATCCTGAAACAACAGAAGAACACAGATTTCAAGCATAAGATGGGCTGATGTGTATCTGCAAATGCTCTACAATCCCTGAGAGTGGAACTGGTGTGTTTGATTACTGTTTTTTATGCTAAGCATGTCAGTGATCCTTCTATCTGTTTCATTTTAAATAAGCTCAAGATGTTTATGACAGCAGCAGAGCACATGGATTTTACAGATTGACAGATGTTCCAGTTGGTTGATTACCATCCCCTGCAGCTATGTGTGACTGCAAACCTTCTCAAGCTTTGTGACGGCGTGGCACCATCAGATGCTGATGGGACCCACACTGTTTATTTATTTTATGTACATTTGTCTTGTGTGTCAGCATAAGACTGTTTCCTGTGACCTTCCCTGTGACCTAATTGAGGGCACCGGCCTGTAGGAGGGGCGTATGGGTTAGAAGGAAGTGTCACAGGAAGTGGAAGGGAGAGTGACGGAGGTAACATGACCTGTTGTGCCCTGCGTGGAGCAACTGAAGGGCTCGTTGTTCTTGAATAAAGAAAGAACACTCTTACCTTGGCTCCTCTGCATTGTTTTTCCCGGCGGGACCCCGCGACATTATGCTATGGACAATAAACCATGTTTGGATGGTGGCACACCATCACAAGCTTCCCATGTTTTTATTCATGCTGAGATTTTATAGTTTTCTGGTACCTTACAATACTGAACCTAATGTTTGCTGTGCTCCATTGAACAACCACCTACTTAAAAACCAACAGCAGTGTTCTAAAATATGAAAGCAGCCTTATCTTCCAATACACAGAGCCAGAGGGCATTGATTCAGTCGTTCTAAAGGACACCCATCCAAGTATTGAGTGTAGAAAAATGAACAGTCTTCACATGTGTAATTTTCTGAGTTTACATTATAGTTAACATTTATTTATAAGTTTACAATTTTTAGAGGTTATGATCTCCAAAATGACAGAAAATATTGACTTAGCATATTTCAATCTATGTGTATTGGTTCTATGCAAGACACAAGGTTTTTTGGAATATCCAGATTTTTTTGAGTTGTGCTAATATATTGGTAACCGTCCCTTTTCCGACCTAAGACTTTTGCTTCAGTAAAAAGGCCAGGTGTGGTTCAAGTCCCATCAGTAGCTGACTAAGCAGTTTGGGCCCTCTGCAGTGATTGTATTAATTATTTTCTAAAAAATCCTTACCTGTAGGGGAAAAGGTTGAATAACTTTCTTACGGGTCCACTTTTAGACAATACCAATGTCAAGAATCTAAATGTTTGGATAAGACTTTAAAAAACTGAATTTAAATTTAAATGTTAAAAACACCTAAAACACTTTTAACCGTCCTTAAGCACAAAACTGTTTTTATTTATTCATTTATGTAATTTGAACACTCTGTTTAAAAATAAAAAAAGGTTGAGTGACATAACCCATAAAGCTTACATCTGTAATGTTTGCAGTCAGAGTAAAACATTCGACAGACTTTTATTGGACTTGACTGCATAGAAGAATTGCATTTACTGAAGAACAAACATAATCTCACTCACACCCTCTTCACTGAAACATTAGCCGCGTTTCCATGGGCAAAAGTAATCGGAATGAACGCCTGATCGGAAAGAAAATGCGTCATGTAAACGCGCCGTTGGGAATACTCTGCCCCGATCAGACTCGTTCGGATCAGAATTTCTTTCCGATGGAGATAGGTGGGTTATACCGATGGTTTATCCGATCGTGGAGCATGTAAGCGGTCATTCCGATCGTGTGTCACTGCTGCTCTGGGTCACGTCACGCATAGACGGTGTTTCGCTGAGAGAAAGCTCTGGAGCGCATACGGGACCGACCAGCTGCTCTGCGGACGCCCCGTGAAAAGCGCCGCTCTGCTCTCGCCCCGCTGGCTCTCCCCTCTCTTTCACCCCTCACGAAGGATATGCAGGGAAGGAACACTTTGTGCCCCCCGACGCTCACTCAGTCCACTGGCACCCGAGTGGGCAGAGCAGCTGGATTAATAATTTTGTGTTCGGGGGGGGGCTTTTTTAACGTGTGCGTTTTGTTGTTTTGTTATGTGTGGGAGAATCCAGACTGCGAGCCGTCCTGCCGCTCTGGGTTAGCGGCTGCAGGACTCAGGAGGAACCGTGTTGAACAGAGCTCGGGCCGCTAGCTCACAGAGTGGCTTTGAAGCGGTCTGTGTGAACTTTTCAGAGCAGAAATATGTCGCGTGGTGTCACGTGGATTTGTGTTTCCAGTTGTGTCCCGACAAAATAAAGGCTGATGTTATTTCCATACATTTATGTGCAGCAAAGACGCAGATTGCTGCGTTTCTCGCACAGTCCTGGATTTTGTGTAAATCAAGGCTAATGATGTTAGCCCGTGTTAGCCTGTCCTCAGCCTTTTCCAGCTCTGTTTCATTCATAAAACAGCACTGATCACACGGATTAAATAAAACGATGAGCTAACAGGCGCTTCATAATATTCATGACATTAATAAAAGCACTTTTGGAAGATCGTCTCGTATTACGGAGCTGCAGCACATGCTGTCTGTCTGTGGCAGCGGTTTGTTGACAACGGGACCTAGTTCCTCATCCGGGTGATTTTACACTACTGCGCATGCCCAGATGATTCATTCCAAATGAAAGTGTGAGCCATGGGAACGTTTGTTCTAATCGGAAAAAGGTTTTCTGTGCCCATGTGCACGGGTGAATTTTAACCCGACCATTGATCCGATCAAGATATTCTGCCCATGTAACCGCGGCTACTGTCGTCTTTCCATAAAAGACATGAAATAAAGATAATGTGAAATGTGAGGACATCAAGTTAAAACGTGTAGTATGTAGAAGACCATTTTAATATAGTATTATATTAATGTAAAGCACTTTTTTAATCTTTGGTAGCATACAGTGGTTTAGCAAAAGGCACACACTCAACCCAGTTTGCATGAGATGATCTAATATGAGGCAGAGGTCACTGTTGTGTGCTGTCATTGAACAGGAAATGCACAAAATACCACAATTTTAGTTGTAAAAAAAGGAATAAATGAAATAATTTTTAAACCAAAGATTATTTGGCAAAAATGTATTTTGCCATCACTTAATCTGGCTAAAAGCATTTGAGTCTCCTTGAATTTATCACTTTCATGTGTGACAGTGTTTTTCAACCGGTGTGCCACGGTACACTAGTCTGCAGTGGGAAATACCCTCATTAACTGATCTAAAAACATTTCCATCTCCAGGATTTCAGCTCTGTGTTCATCCAAACATCCTGATAAAACACTGAGTAGTTAGGAATATGAAAGATCATAAAATACTTTTTCTTTGTGTTTATTTGATTCTATTAAAGACATTTTGATAAGAATGATGGTACCGCGATTTAGCCGTAGCATCAGCTGTTTTCGGAAAAGTCCCATGGCATGTTTGGAGGTGGGTCATCTAGACCCACTAGACAGAGCTCTGAACCTTTTTTCTTCAATGATTTGTGATCTTCACTGGTGTCCATGGATTACATGAAATCTTTCCACCTTTATCCACCTTTGTCATGGTAGGGAGAACACCTCAATGGAAGGGGGGGGTCATAGGTTAACAAAAGGGTTAACTGTCTCCAGGAATCATTCATGGAGGCTTGATCACATGTCATCAGTCTGACCAATCAGAAGTGGTTAAAGTCTTCACTTCCTTGTTCTGATTCTGCTCATAAAGTCTCTCAGTTCCAACAGAAATACCAGCTAAAGCTCGTCTTTAGCAGTGAGGCTTCCGCGGGATCCTGTATCAGACCGTGGAAAAAGTGAACAAAACAATGAAGCTCAGAGAAGAGAGTCTGTCTGGTGTTCGGCGGCTGTTTGCACTACATCTCCCATGATGCATTGGGTTAAATTGACAGTGACAGTGTACAATGAGTCGTCCTTGTTAAACGTCTTGAAACCACAACATACACCCATCATGTACACTAAACAGATAGTGTTCACGCACACATACTTATGCCTTTAAACCAACTAGTGTGAAATATTTCAGTCATTCAGTCATTCAAACTGTTAGTGCAAAGGTGAGCTAACACCTGTGCTCAGGTGAGTGTTCATGTTCTTCTAAAATGGATGGTGGAACGTGAAAAGAAGGAGGGAGAGTTCCAGCCATCCCCACACCAAGACCCCCGCCGCAGCAGCGGCAGCCGGAACCCCCCCAACACCACACGGCAGCAGGCGGAGAACGTTGGTATTTTGAATAACTAAGTGTCTCAGCTTCAGTCAGTAATGATCTGCTCTAGTTTTAAGATTCTCTCAGTTCTGCGGTCTAAAAAGAAATTCAAATTCTTTCCACTTCCTGTGCCCAACTAATAAACAGGAAGCCAAGGCCTTGGCCACCATTTTGTTCCTTGGGCATCAGGAAGAGGTGAGAAACATTACAAAAATCAAAGAAGTCTTAAACATGTTGTGATTATGCATTATGTGTCTAAAAGTGATGAGTTATGATAGACCGGTGACTAGTAGATAAACTACTTTGTCACACCCCCCCTTCCATTGAGGTGTTCTCCCTACCATGACAAAGGTGGAAAGATTTCATGTAATCCATGGACACCAGTGAAGATCACAAATCATTGAAGAAAAAAGGTTCAGAGCACTGTCTAGTGTAGGGGTTGGGAACCTTTTTGGCCAAGAGAGCCATAAACGCCACATACGTTTAAATGTAATTTCCAAAGAGCCATACAATAATGTAATGTCCCTTTCCCACACTGAGGCACGGAGACTTAACCTCTTTTAGGGTTCTTTATTCTGGTTACTGTAGATCGCAACAAACGCCGTACAATTAATTCAGCAACTCCTGAATCTCTCCCGCCGAGACGAGAGCGCTTCTCCCAACTTTATATTTCCCCCCCTCCCGCTCCAGCCCTCCCATTTCCCTCATTCGCCCCATAGCTGAACCCCATTGGTCCAAACTCCCTAACAACAGGCTGAGCGACAGAACTGAGAATCAGAAATAGATCTCTGCTTGATCAATGCGTTCAATGAACTCCAGAACTTTTAACGCGGCCCAACAGCCAAGTCAAACTCAGTCCGCGACAATATGTTTAAAACTAAATATACAAGTGAATGTGTGCATTTGATGTAATTTCAACATTTTTAAAGTACAATAAGTCTGTGGATTCATTTTAATAACATTGTTGTGCTGTTGCTGATAAATGATGAGTATTTCTGGTGGTAGTTTTGCTGATGGTCTAGTCTGGTTGATCCGTGGTGAGTTTCTGCTTCATGCAGGCGTTGAGACTTTAAACGGGATCTTAGTGTTCTTTAGATGTGAAATAGACATGGAACCAAACACACACTCACACGCTGCAGTGAGTGACGGGCAGCGGGTTTACGTTTTTAACATCCCTGCATGATTCACCTGCTACCTGAACCAACAACCCCCCCCTTGGTTTCTTCGTCACACATCCCGTCCCCGAAACTGTGCGCTCTTCCTCAGAGACGGGAGCGCGCAGTTTTAGGGCAACTCACAGGTTTCCGGGTGGAACAAACTCTGTGAAATAATAGTAACTGATAGTTTTCTCTCCAAGCACCGCTACTACTGCGCGCCTCTGGCATCGCATCGCGCCCGAGAAGGACTGGTCTAATGAAAAACAAAAAAGTATAATTAAGGATTTGTCTGCGAGTCACGTGACCATCAAAAGAGCCATATCTGGATCGCGACCCATAGGTTCCCGACCCCTGGTCTAGTGGGTCTAGATGACCCCACTCCCAATGTTAAAGTACCTAGGATAGCACAAGGGTTACAAAGGGCAGATTTAACACGGGATGCAAGCGACTGAATATTTCATAAGGATTTAAATAAATCATAATGAAAATGTTGTTGATTTAATACTTTTGATATTAGGTTATTATCATTTGATGCATCTGTTATGGAAATATTGAAAAACAGAATAACAAATTTGTGTTGTTTTATATTTTATGAAAGGGTATGATTCAGTAACGGGGGACCTTTGCTTGCAGAGTGTTTGTTTGGCAATGAGATAATAAAAAGAGAGAACGTGTCACGTGAAGAGAAGGCTGAAAACTAAATGTTATTGTATTGGAGAGTAAAGATCGGTGGGTATCATGCATAGTAGGACACAACAATCTGTTAGACATATGTAGAGAGTATTTTCTGAAGGCTATAAAAAAAACGATATAAGGTAGTTGTTGATATAAAGCCTTAAGCACGCAAAAAGACACAGACGTCAATTTGCTTGGTTTCACTCCTGCAGCTCCTAGGGTGAAGGATGTGGCTCACATGCCCCAGTTGCGCATAATTCTGAGATTAAAGTCAGAATTCTGAGATTAAAGTAAGAAATTAAAAAAAAAAGTCAGAATTCTGAAATTAAAGTCAGAATTTCCGATGTCCTTTTTTTTTTCCTTTCTCGGTGGCCCTAATCCTCTTCTGTAGTGTTATCTTTTTCAGTCTTTTCTTTTGCTTCTGTGCAGACTAGCTTAACTATGCCGATTCTCCTGTGGAACCTGTTAACCCTTGTGTTATCTTAGATGACCCCCCCTCCCCTTCCATTGACGTGTTCTCCCTACCATGACAAAGGTGGATAAAGGTGGAAAGATTTCATGTAATCCATGGACACCAGTGAAGATCACAAATCATTGAAGAAAAAAGGTTCAGAGCACTGTCTAGACCAGGGGTCGTGAACCTATGGCTCGCGAGCCATATATAGCTCCTTTGATGGTCACGAGGCTCGCAGACAAATCCTTAATCATACTTTTTTTTTTTCATTAGACCAGTCCTTCTCGGGCGCGATGCGATGCCAGAAGCGCGCAGTAGTAGCGGTGCTTGGAGAGAAAACTATCAGTTACTATTATTTCACAGAGTTTGTTCCACCCGGAAACCTGTGAATTGCCGTGCCTAAAACTGCGTGCTCCCGTCTCTGAGAAACAGCGCGCAGTTGAAGGGACGGGATGTGTGAGGAAGAAACCAGAAGGGGGGGGGGTGGAGTTGTGGGCACAGGTAGCAGGTGAATCGTGCAGGGATTGTAATAACGTAAAACCCGCTACCCGTCACTCACTGCAGTGCGAGTGTGTGTTTGGCTCCGTGTCTGCATGTGATCAGTCTTTCTCACATCTACAGAACATTCAGACCAACCTACATTCATCTCAATGCCTCATTTATCAGCAACAGCACAACAATGTTATTAAAAAGAATCCACAGACTTATTGTACTTTAAAAATGTTGAAATTACATCAAATGCACACATTCACTTGTATATTTAGTTTTAAACATATTGTCGCGGACTGAGTTTAACTTGGCTGTTGGGCCGCGTTAAAAGTTCTGGAGTTCATTGAACGCATCGATCAAGCAGAGATCTGATTCTGATTCTCAGTTCTGTCGCTCAGCCTGTTGTTAGGTAATTTGGACCAATGGGGTTCAGCT